>QLOT01015823.1:0-22595 GCA_003313875.1 Russula aff. compacta | reverse complement strand
TATATGATAGAGAGGTGAGGGGTGGAGGGGGGTGGGGGGGAGTTGGGGTTGGTCAAACCGTCACTTGGGTTTAACCCCGCGCATTGTCTGCGGCCGTCGATACAGGCCAAACGCTTTCGCGAGGGCTCCTAGGAGAGCCAGGTGAACTCCGCGAAAGCTGAACGGGGACACTCGGCGCTGTTCCATCATTAGATGGTTCGGTTTGAGGTTGAGCTGGGCCGTCTGACGCTGGCTGCGGTTGCTGCGGCTGTGATTGAGTCGCAGCAGCTCCCTCCGACGAGCCGCGCATCTCGTCCAGGCCACGCTTGACGCCAGCGATCAGCCTGTCCGTGCGCTTGAGGAACTCTACGAGGCTATGTCGATGCTCGTGCAGCTCGTAATAGTGCCGCTCAAGCTCGGTCACCGTCGGCACAAGGTCGCCCATTACTACGGGCGAGTGTCCGCGTGGGAACCCATAGGGCGCGTACCCTGACGTTGCACCCTGCAGCGGAGAATGTGTGCGACTGGGAGCGCCACTGCCTGAGCGAATGTAGCTCGCGGGACCATGGAAGGCGGTCTTAGCTGCAACGTAACCTGCTAGCACCCCACTCAAGTCTGTGCCTGGTCCAATCGTGGAGCCAAGCGGCGGTAGCTCAAACCCGGCAGGGACAGTGAACGGGTGCGGAGGATGGATGAAGCCGCCACGCGAACCAGGACGATGCGCATCGGTTATCTCCCAATTCGGCTGAGCTTCACTCTCTCCTCCCTCTTCATCGTCCCCATCCTTTCCCTTGTCCCTTCCACCGCGCTTCGCACGGGGGAACGAACGGCGGGAACGCTTGCGCTTTGGTTCGGGTGAATCTTCCTCGTCTTCATCCTCATCGCCGGTGCCAGTGTGAACGCCGCGGCCAACAGAGACGAGGGCTTCTGCCGCGGCTTGATCAGAGAGACGGCCAGCGGGGCCACCGGCTGCGGGGACACGTTTGCGACGCTTGATAACGGTCTTCTTCATACTGTTCGGCCTATGTGTCCCATGAAGCTTGAAGTACAGACCTGCACGAATAAGGCAGGTCAGATTCGGTTTCATTGACAGATGGGGCAAAACAAAAAAGGAGGGACGGCTGAGCCATGCTAAACGGAACAACCGCGTCGACGACCCCAGAGAATACGGAGTTTGCAAAAGCCAGTGACAAAAAAAAAGAGTGATGTTATCAAACAAGGTCCGTGATGTGATAAGATAGATTCGATCTCCGCCCCATGAGAACGTGCCAGCGCATCACAGTGGCACTGCGGCGATAAGGACATTTTGACAAGCAGGCGAGAGGCAGATGGAAAAGGAACGAACGACGCACCACAAGCATTGCAGATGTTGTTACCAACGTCGTCACGGCGCCAGAGTGGCGTCGTCGACGTCCCGCAGTTGGCACACGAGAGCGCACCGACGGGCGCGGCACGGCCATTGCGGCTGCGAGCACCTTGGCTGGCACCACCATCAGGGGAGTCTGCAGAGTGTTGTTGCGGTTCGGCAGAGGGCTGGGCAGAAGGAGAGGCGGGGTTGTTGGTCTTTGAGGAATCCATCTCGGATCGAGCGCTAATTGCGTTGTTGTATGTTGGACAACCAGAGCAGGCAGAAGTACCACCAGTACCGTCGCAGCGACCGTCACCAGGACAAGTGCCGCCTGAAAGACGAGGTGCGGGTGGGTTAGAAAGCTGGTTTTGTGCGGAAGACTCAAGGGCTGGAGAGGCTGCAGGAGTGAGTAGCGACGGTGGGGTATGGGTCATGTGCCGGCTTGGCAGCGCTGCTGATCCGTCACCGGTGGCTGCAGGATGGGTGGCAGAGGTCGAGGAAGCGCGAGTTGAACCTGACCGACCAAGATCCGGGGGACGAATGCTGCCTTTTGATTTGAAGTAGAGGCCTGTTTAAGGTCGTTGTCAGTATACGCGTGTAGGGAAATGGGATTGTTGATGAGAAACGAGAACATGCGGAAGGGGAGAGTGGCGGAGGCACGTCAGCATCGCCAATACAATGAGATAGAGGAAAGAGCAGATGGGGCCCAACGTGAGGGCGATAGATCGTCCGTGCGACACAAGCGTTGTTTGGCACGTGGGTGAGATGTGTTATGGGGAGGCACAGACACGTGAAGGGGAATGAAAAAAAGTAAAGCGAGACTGACCACAGGCGTTGCATACGGGTTTACCCTCGGCATCTCTACGCCAGAGCGGAGTAGAGGTAGCCTTACAATTAGCACAGGCTTGGGTTGCCGAAGGGGGAGCGGCTTGGGGCTGGACAGGAGTTGAGGGAGCCTGATCTGGTTGTCGATCCTGTATGGGATGTTGGGATGAGAAGGGTTGATCTTTCCGGAAAGCAGGCTGACGAACCTGAGGTGAGGAAGCGGACTGAAAGCTATTGGGCGAAGGCGGGGCTTGAAAGAGATCGGAAGAAGGATTATGAGGGAACTGTAGCCTAGACACGGGGGATATAGAGTTATGCACGCCGAGCATGGTGAGGACGAGGAGGGAGGGAAATAATTTGGGGAGGGGGAGGGGAGGAGCGATGAGATGGTGACCGGAGGAGAGGAAGAAGAGATGAAGTTACATCAAACGACGACGACGGGAGACAACAAGATAAAACCAACTGAAACCAGCAAACGAACTGATTTATTATCAAATCACCCAATCACATCACTTCCATTTCATCTTTCCCACGCTCAAATCCCCCCAAAAATTATTGATTGACACGACGACACACCCATCGAGCCCTTCCCCCGGCCATCTTATCCCCGTCAACCTTGTTCCAGAAAAAAAAAAATTAACAAAAATTAAATAAAAGCTGTATCCCCAACTTCCGAACGCTCCCTTTGTTACTGCTTTCGGCATTTGCATTTAACCGTTTGACGTGCAGCCTGACGCTCCGTCCCTCGGAAGTGTCCATGACTGCGTCTTCAATCCTCTTCTACGGTAGATCCTTCCGCCCTTTCATACTATGATATTGATATGTTTTGGATTCTCGTGCGCTAATCGGATAGATGGATGGCTCGACGCACTGCCACGCGTCTAAAAACGCAATCGGCGATCGAGATTTCTGTGGGGCACGGATTTCTGCACATCCGGATATTTTGGCCTGGTCGCGTTCTGCCTCCGCCGTGGATTTTCCCAGCGCGGGCCCATATTCCGGCACTCCTTCCAACGCTGTATGGTACTGCAACAATCCTTCACAATCAGCACCCCGCTCAATCATTCACCTACACTGTCCAAGTCCAGGCCCGTTGATTATTCGATAAGATAATGCGCGCCTGTTTTTTTACGTGTAACTAGTACGAACCTATTCCCACCCTAGCGTCTCATCTGCAACGTCCACGTCCTCTTCATCTGCCACAAATTCAATGGCGTTAATAAATCGATCAGTCAGGCGACAACAGCGAGGCGAAAAAGGAATAAATCCGCGGGGCATCCGCTGCTACGCGTGCGGGGTACGCGGGGTGCCGACGGCGGCACAACAATTCCAGTCCAACACGTTCGAAAGCCTTGCCACCTTGGCGTGGCAGCCAAAAGTGGTACACGATACAACCCCGCCGCATAAAAGGAAATATGTGCCTCCTTCGGGGCTTGTGCAGAGTAAAGTGGAAGAGAAAGAGAAAGCTATCACTCACGTAGAATATCAAAATGCGCAAACGTCGCGTCGCCCGCTCGCACGAGGATATCACGTAGTGTCATGCTCTTTCCTTCGTAACTCCAATCGTCTTCGACCCTGCCATCATCTATAGCCGGTGATGTTGTTCCGTGCTCAGGGGTGCTCTCACGGCTTGGTGCCAGGCTGACGCTGGCAGGTCGTGCCTGCCGCCTCGCGGGGTCCATCTGTTGTACCATATCGCGCTTTAGGAACGACGGAAGGAAAGCCGAGTCGTCTTCTATGAAGTCGTATTTCGGGGGTGTAGGAGGTTTGATGTTTGGCTTGAGGTCCGAAGGCAGGAAGGCTTCATCCTCGTCAAAATTGATTATCTAGATCAGTTTAACGGAAATTAAGCTATCCGCTTAGGGAGGGAAGGAGTGAAGAGACAAACGATAGCCTGCCTCTCCTGCGTTGTCGTGGTTATTAGCCTCGCCTCACCAGGTGACTGGTGATCAAGGTGATTCCCGGAAGATACCTTGGTCACTGCCTCGCCACTATCGGCCCCGGAAGATTTTTGGACAGAGTTGGTAGTACGGGGCTCGGCGGGCCGTTTAGTCTTGCTAAAACCTTGCTTCGCGTTATCCGACCTCGAGCGGCGTGTCGGTTGGGTTGGTCCTATGGCTGGGACGGCCGCTTTGCGGGGGCGGGTTGGATGATTACGGTTACTAGATGCTTTGGGCAGGGGGAAAGTCGCCAAATGTGTAGTGCTAGCCTTTCCTGTTCGTGTAACCTGATTTTGCGTAGGAGGCCGCGCGGCTTGTTCGCGAGTCAGTGTATCTGTTGTCACATCCTTGCTGGATGCAGGTGGTATCGATACATCCGACGGTCTCCTACTTTGCGCCCGAGCGCCGGCACCGTCTGCGGGTGGGATTAACTGCAATTGAGCCTGCAGGCTCTCGCGCATTGTACGCATCCTGTTCAAGGCTTCCTTCAAAGCCAGATTGGTTTGTTCCTCTGCGGCGAGGCGTTTGGTGATCAAGACGTTGGCGCGAGGTGTCGTAGAATTGCGCGCGACGCCGCAGTCGCTGATCTGGGATAGTCGACGATCCACGGTAACAGATGACGTCTGCGTGACGGGAGACGAAAATGCCGCCATGTGTTGTGGATGATGCGCAGCGGCTGTCGGGAGTGGAGGCAGGAGATCCTCGCTCTGTGCTAATCCCTTAGACCTGCTAGTTGGAAGAGATGTCGAAATGCATACCGTTGATACTTTCTCCGGTGACAAGTATGATTCGTTAATACATTCAGTGTGAGCCGCAGGGAGCTCGGCGGGCCAGCTTAATCCTGCGAGGCCAATAACAAAATCAAGGCACACACGCCCCATTTCTCCCTGCCATTCTCCCCGCTGCAATAGTTCCCGCTTAGACTCACAGTGAGAAACGAGTTCTGCCATGGAGAGAGTTTCTGGCATAGCACCGGACTCTGGTTCGTCACTAGCGGTTGCATCGCCCTTTGCATGACGGTGAGGCTCGCTTAGGGCGGAGCCCAGTAACATTGAGACTAACCTTCGGATGTTTCAAATCCGCCTGGCGCTGCTGAAGTAGAACGGCAGATCGTTCCCATGCCCTGCGAGTGCCACGAATTGTAGCTTCCAAGGAAACATGCGCCCTAGGGAGGGTCGGCAAAAGACTCTAGGATACGTCAGTAAGACCAAAATAAGAAGTTGGACTAGCGCTTACCAATGCTACGGAAGCATCTGATGCAATAGCATCGAGCGACTCTGATGTAGTATTTGCAAAAAGAGCATGTGTGGAGAGCGCAATTATCATGCGTTCAAACCTGCCAGTAACATCGTGCACCGTGGACGGGCATGTAAACAAAAATCGATCGGACGTCGAAGATCTTCGCCCACCGATTTCCCGTGCACTCCTCGAGCAAAGATTTTCGTACAACGACGTCTTTCCACCACCAGGGGTTCGGTGTTGTTCCGGGTGATGGGCTCTTCCCCTTGGATGACGTACCATGAGATGTTTCAGGCCTAACTACATGATTTCGCAGGCCCTCTATGTATTTCGCAAGCACAGCTCTAAAAGCTACCGAGTCTGATGGATGCGAACAAGGGTAGGTCGGAAAGAGCTGAAACGAAATGTATACAAGCTCGTGGAACTTTTGATAGGGGGGCAACTTACTGATTTCAGACGCGGCTTAGGTTCAATCTTCCCCACCAGGAAGTAGCATAGGTCTTCCATGGTCTTGGTCCGATCGCGCAATCCGCGCATCTTTACGTTGAAGACATGCTCATCATATTCTGGTTCATCTGCGTGCGGGTACCCGAGGAGGTGAATGTGGATGAGAAGGAGCAGCGGCAAAGGCAGAGATAACATCAGCGTTCTCCCGAACTGAAACCCCTCGGGCACAGGCGCATTAAGTTCTTGAGGCCTTTCGATTGCGCGACGCGCCTCCCGGTGCGCACCGCCTCGCACCGCACGTTCGCTCGTCCCGAAAGCGCACCCTCCATTCTAGTGGTCACGTGCTCCACTCCACGAAACAGAAACAAATTTTTGCTCGTGTGGTCACTGCTTCTTGGAAAAAACTCGACTCGCCAAGGGGATGGGGATGGCTGATTCACAATATCTAAGCATACAACATCGTATTGGAAAATTACAAGTGCTTATCCCGACGTCTTCATCCTGCCATCACGGCCTCTCAAAGAAATACGTATCCAACATCCAAAACGCTGGCATTTGTTTGAACTTGTCCCATCATGTCATCCTCACCCTCTATGATGGCCTCGTTCCAGGCTCTATCAACCCCAACACAAGGGTATCCCGCCAGGCCAGGCAGCAGGCAGAAAAAGTCGACCAGAGTAGGTAACTTCGCATTCTCCGCTGATAGGGGCGTGATGCATGAAGGGAGGTGTCACCGGAAAAGTCGCATCGCCGCCTCGTAAATATACCCGTGTCACCGGTGCGTCGGAGGGCCAGCGATACGGGTCCTGGCGTTAGATGGCTGCCGAACAGTTGCTGCAGCCTTACTGGACAAACCGATACACGCGGGGCCCCCACATCTGGCTTGGAAAGGGGCAACAGTGGGCCCCCCAAACATGCATAACAGTAGACTCCAAATCGAAGAATCGAGAATAGGTACGGTATCTCGCCATCGATGCTAACCCCAACAGGTAGTGCGTCCACGATGGGGGGGGTGGGGGCAACTTGCAGACATGCCCTGGGTTAAGATGGAGCACAACACCTTCGGAATCGGCCAGGGTCGTGTAGTAACCGTCGCCTTTTTCACGCAATCGAGGTTGTTGCGTTCTGCGTTGTCTAGACGGATATTCAGATCTGGCATGAAATTTCACCCGTCCGGTTTATCCATTGCAGGGTTTTTGACCCGGACGTTACCAAACCGACACTTGGTCTAGCCAAAAAAAAAAAATTGTTCAACTGATAGACTTGGAACCGCGGCCAAGCGAAGCGATATCATACAAGTCCAGTATGCGCATCTTCCCTTACCAGGCACGTAGCTTTCATTCAGAACGCGTTTCCCTCCGAGCGCGAATGGAGACGATTGGCATGCGACGCGCCAGTTGTCGTTGTCTCGTCACTCGCCACGATCCCGCCAAGCACAAATGTCGGCGCCCCGTCCAGGGCGTCATGACAAGCACTACTGGTATGTAGAGGGTCGGACGGTAACGGCTGTCGGTCTATAATTAGCGGGAAAAAGGGCGCCCCTGCCGGGCCTCAGGGAATGATGGTGGCGCGGCGTGGCTGAGCGTGGCGCCCGACCTCTCGTAGGCCAATGTCTAATGTCCACGTGCGAGTAAACTAGCGGCATCAAGGCCAACGCCACCATCGTTCTCATCTGCACAGCACAAAGGAGCAGCCTCAGACGAGTTTTCACTTTCCATGATGCGACACTGCGTGCCATTTTCAAAAAGGTTCAAAACGAATGAGAGAGTGGACTATTATTGGTGGAAGGTGAGTGCCAGTGCTACAAGGATATTACAACATATAGACGGATAGAAAACGCAGTTTTTAAACGTGTGGTAATTTGAGAGGAAAGAGACTAAGGAGAGTGAGTGTGATAAGTGGATAACCTGAATAACAATAACCGAAGCTAAGCCCGCGCGACGGCGCCATCCATATCTTTGTGTTTGCGTAGATGCGAGATGTCGGCTACGACGGTGCCAGAATACACCGTCACCTTTTTCCACATGCGCTCATCCACGGCGCTGATGGAGGCCCTCAGGCGAAACATCCGCGTGTCCTTCTTGCGGAAGAGAGAGACAGGGATGGGCACCCAAAACTTGATGTACCATTGATTTTTGCGCACTTGCGCGTCCGACCAGTCCTGCTGCATGATGATCCCGAGAGACGGCTCGAACACCTTTTGCTTCTCCGCGAGCTCCTTTTTCGAGAACACGGCCCCCTGGAAGCGCGTCGAAAACACCGGCAGCGCGTTGCTCTCATTGGAAAAGCGGCCCTCGTACGCGTGCGTCGCGCACTCGATCTCGATGGCGTGTATCGGCGGGAGCTTGACCGACGCTTCGTTGTCCGTCAGGACGAGGATGCCGGGCCATGCGTGCAAGGAGCTGCGTGCGTGGTGGTCAGCGTTAGCGCACGGACCCCCCTTGCGGCAAGGGTGCAAGTTGGACAACGTACTCATCGGGGAGGTCCCACAGGTCGGTGTGCTCCTTCACGGGCGCTATTCTGAGATCGAAGCGGTCCAGAGATCGCCGTGGCGCTGGCTCAGGAGCGGCCGCGACTGCATACGGTGAAGACTCCCTGGAGTTGCGTAGCACGTACTCGGAAGATCTCGCGTGATGTGGGGGACTTGGGTCATCGACATGGGTGGCAGTGGAAAGTCGGCGCATGGGGACAGGGATCCGGGATGTTTGACCGCAAGGAGGAATGTTGTCGCTCTCCGGAACGTGCATCGTAGGGAACTCGATAGTCCCGACTCGGCGGAGTCTACGTTGCGGTATATCCCCGGGAGCGTGATTGATCTCAGAGAATGGTCGTGCCCTGAGAGGCTCCCCAGATGACTTCCTCGGGATTGTCGATACGCGAGGGCAAGTATCAGACGATCCTTTAAGCCCTCGCACATCTTCAATGCTTTTGTGGGTACGAATCGTCGCCACTGATGAGGTGGAACCGAGACGTTGACGGACTCTGGGCAGGCGCCCACCTGCATCGCCACTAGATCCGTTCTCATCCAGGGTGTCCTTTCGCACCCGTTTCTTCGTGGGCGTAGAAGGCACGGATGGAACGGCGGGTTTAGGGGCTGACATAGCATCAAGTTTCAGAGGTTTGCACCTCCTCAAACTCTTAACCAATGAAATGCTTGGCTTAGCTGGAACCTCAGCGCCACCACCACATGCCACAACAGAGATGGGGTTAACACAGGCTTGAGCATGCTGCTTCGGTTGCAATTTGGAAGGACGAGAAATGGATAAGGGACGAGAGGCGGCCATACCCGATGGACCGCAACTTGGGCGTGTAATGTGTAATGAGGGAGAAGAGCAGTCACCGGTTGCGCCGCGTTCGGGGCCTCGGATTTATACCATGTAGTAGCTAGCAACAACACGTCCACAAGAAAGACACAGTCATTGTTCCGTGACGCCGGGTATAGCCATATCCGGTGGTTTGAAGGATTCTAGCAGACAACCCCGATAATGATCGAAAGGGGCTTAACCTAATAAAGCCTGAAAACAATAAAAAATCGGTGGGATGCGCTCCACGAATCATGAATTGCACACGTACAATCCACCCGCGCTGTAAGATTTTCAAAATTAGGCCCAATTCCTGCTCAATAAATGTCACACATCCAACCCATTAACCGGGACGCGCAGGATGTCCTAATCGAACCCGCGCAGATAATATAATGCAATCAAAAATAGGGGAATGCATAACTTGGCATGCATGGCATAAAGTCATGTATTTTTGTATGTCGAGTGGGCAAAAAGTGCGAGTGTGCGACAATGATAGACATAGGCTAGGCGACAACCCATCACGCAGTGGCGGGCTGCGTGCGCTTCTTTGCCACCGTGTTCTCCCTGTGGGTTGATGATATGACGGCATTCAGAGCTCACGAGATATCAACTCAAAAATGATGTCCGCGCACCTGAAACCATTCTTGAACCGCCTCGAGACGTGTTTGAGGTACCGCATCCTGCCGGTACCCGTCGTCTTTCGGCGCTTAGCCTTCTGTCCCCACTCGTAGGATCGTAGTTTCGCACGGGGGAACCCGCACTGTGCGCACTCTATTACAGAAATAACGATTCGTATTCATGAGGGCGTGTCCATACAGCGACATGTCATGGAAACGGACCCTTGTGTTGCTTGTGGAATGAACGATTACCGCAGCGGCGGCAGAGTGTATGGGACTTGGTGTGGCGCTTACTGGCATGGGCATCAGAAGGGGGCTGGTACAGGGCAAATAGCAGGAAAACGCACCCGAAGGATGATGTACCTATGGAAGTTGAACAAAAAGAGAACCGTCAGTGGGCCAACCTCGGGGCGGGGCTTCTTCTAGGAAACGAACCTTTCGTCTGCAAAGAAACGTATTTTAGCTATCGTCTAGGAAGAGATGGGGATGGGTGGCAGCGGGAGTCGTCATCGTCATCTGCCAGATGCAACACCCATCCAGCCCTGAAACTGGGAAATTCTGGCCGCCCATCCAAAAGGTCCTCCTTCGAGGAGTACCTTTTGGCCACTTCAGAGACGTATATGCGAAGTAAACCTACCATCTTGCCGGTTTCTTGTCAATAGCGTCGTCGACGGGGTTGCCAGATAGGGTTTGTCTAGCTCTCAGACGCGGTGGCTGTACCCATGTACGTGGGAAAATTGTTCTCAGGATTTTATTGGCCCCCGGACACCAGTCAATTTATTATGTCTCGGGAGCTCTAATGACACGGGTCGGGTACAATGATCACTCATCAAACCCTCCTATAGCACGCAAGCCCTCAACAACCCGCTTGTATTCACGCAGAAGCTCTTTCACTTCGGATAGTCGGAGGTCATCCGCACCTGCTTCCAAAAAGCGTTGATTTGGAGGGGCGATGCGTGGGGGTGCAGGTGATGTTGGTCGACTCGACATCGGTGTCTCTATGTGATTCGCGGCGGGGGTCGGTGCACGGGGAGGAGAAAGGAGCGTCGGTGGTCGCGAGGGTGACGACGGACCCTAAATGATAATTATTTAGCGGCTAAATTCGAAAATGAGCTCACAAAATCGAGTACGTACCAGTACCAATGGCTGCTGTTGTGCTTGTTGTGGCCCAGAGAGCCGAGCGAGTCCTGGCATGCTTGCAAGGCGGTCGGAGAGACTCTTTCGAGTACGCCGCCGCCGTGCAGCACGGCCCATCATACTTTCAAAACTACGGATACTGCGGGCGTCATGTCGATCGTCGTCCTGTCCTTCGCTGTCGTCGTCGTCTTGACTATCATCGTCTGCACTGCTCTCCACGTCCGATCCATGCACAGAGTGCACGGAACCTGGCCGTGAAGACACATCCACCATCATCTGGCCCGATTCCTCGGCCGTACTACCAGCCGCGCTTGCAAACGATCTGGCGCGGTCACGGCCAGGGAGTGAAGCGGCCAGACTCGCGATAGAGAAGCCACTCTCACGGCGTAGAAGCCCGAAACCAGGACGTACCGCGTTCCACGGCGCGACTTCTTGGTCTGCATTCGGATTTTCTGACGAGGTCGCCTGTGTGTCGGCGGAGGTGCCTGGCAAAAGCGCGCGGAGTACACCAAAGCCTTGGTCAACAACACCAGAAATGACCTTATTAGCGGAACCAGCTATAGCATCTACTTGTTGCTCGACGCCACGTCGGAGGCGGGCAGGCACGCCTTCTGGCGAGACTGGGGGCGCCTGTGACTCGAGAGCCGCTCGGTGAACGAGGATGGGCGTCAAATCAGCAGTGCTGTAGAACCGTGAGATCAAGGAAGCAGCTGGAAAGGCAGGACAAACCTCATCACTTTCTTCTCGCTCTCCCCCAGCCCGAGCGCCTTCAGATCGACATTTTCGAGAAAATCTGCAACCGCCATGAGGTTGACTAGACAATAGCTTTCTTCGCCACCGATACGTTGATTCCGGAAGCGTTGGGTAAAGAGTAAATGCGATACGAAATGTGGCGGATTCGCTTTGACAACAGCGAAGATCATCAGTGGGAGGATGATGTCCCCTGAAACAGGTGTTGGAGACGATGAGCGAGATGGCGTCGAGATCGGAGCCGGAGCAGCTTGCATTGAACGTGGGCCATTGGTAGGCAAGGTTCCCTCTTGTCCTAGGTGGCTAGGAGTGACGGATGCATTAGAAATCGTAAAGGCTGTCCCCTCGTCCTCAATGTCAACAGGCGATTCCACCTGTATCTGGGTTTTGGAATCAGAGACGATTATCGGCGGAGGGCCCGTATCAAGGGAAGGAGCTGCTTTCCCATCATCAGGTCTCGCAGCGCGATCACTGAGAACATGTGAGGCTTCAGGAGACTTTTGGTTTTCCAATTCCGCTTCCGACTTCAGTCGGATAGGCGGTAGGCGTGAGAGACCATCTAAGGAAGCCTTAGCAACGCAACACCATACCCCGGCGTCAAGGACCTACCAACGACGGTCTTGTGCACTGCGACCAATACAGCCGCCTTGTCCGCTGGGCACCGGGTCTCCGGGTTCTCGAGTCGGGAAAGCGCTGTGGGGAAGAAACAATATGCGTGAGGAAGAATATAATCTCATGGTTCTAAATGCGCACTTTCACCACAAGCCTTGAGGACAGCTTCGACGCCGGAACCTGCCTCGCCTACATCGACACCGAGGTGTTCTAAACCGAGGTCAAGCATATTCAGCGCGGCGACGCGGCTAGAAAGCGCTTCGTCGTGCGAGGCATCATCGGAATTGGGGAGAAGGTACAGTCTGACATAAGATCAGCCGCGGAATCAGAAATGAGCAGCTGAAACTGACCTGTCATAGAATAGCGAACAAACGACACGCTCCACGGCTTCGAGAATCTCGCGCGCGTGCTGCTCG
Organism: Russula aff. compacta; assembly: GCA_003313875.1. Lineage (NCBI taxonomy): Eukaryota > Fungi > Basidiomycota > Agaricomycetes > Russulales > Russulaceae > Russula > Russula aff. compacta. The sequence goes on along the minus strand of QLOT01015823.1, from coordinate 9,983 downwards.
CTCACAGCTTTGCCATTTGAGCGGCGTTCCCGCGCTCTCTCTTGTTCTGCTTCTGGGAAACTCTCTCGAGGCCGCGCGGTGACAGGACTACCCCCTCCTGGGAGTAAACCTTCCTCTAGCTCGACATAGAAAGCCTGAAATTGTGCTGCAAGCTCTTCAGCTGTCTCCTGAGGAGGGTCGATGACATATGGAGATGAGGGCGTTGTTCCTTGCTTCACTTCGCGGCTTCTCACGAAGGGGTATAGTCCTGCAGTAAACTCATGCACACAATCAATAATCCAGGAGAAAACTCCGGACGATGAAAGTGCCTCTTTCACTTCGACTCTGAGAGCTTTGTTCATCGCCTTTGCTATATCCTTGTGCACAATGCGCCGGTCGACTGTATATGCAGCGACTTCTATCGCGTGTTCATGTTCTGCATTCTGAGGTGGCGGCGTTGGTGTGGGCGTGGTAGAACCGGGGGACTTGCCAAAGAGTGAGGCGAAGGAAGAAGTCAGACGTGAGGAACTGGTCTGGGAGGCTACACGTTGTCCAGGCCTCGGTGGGAGGGGGGGCTTAGCCACGACATGCGGTGGAAGGGGGAGCGAGTTTGTGTAGGCGTGAAGAGTAAATATGGGGTAACTTTGGGAAAGGGGGGAAGATGGCACCGGGGGGAGGGGAGAGAGGGATGCGAGGGCAGAAACACGCGTCGAGGGCGCTAAGAGACCTTCGAAGGGCTTGGAGCCGGGCAGGAGTGAGGATCGAAGAGTGAGAGTGTCGCTGGGGGGGTGTCCTATCAGTCATCGACACGCTCGAAGGCTGTTGTAGGTTTACCCCACAAGCGTTCCTCTCAATCCAGATGATAACACCATAGGAATGTTGTCTCCCGATGGACTCTCGCAGAGGGCAACATGGTCCTTCACAAAGTCAGCAGTGACCTCGACGGATCCCCCACTCTCGATAGGTAAGAGCAGCGTGGCCTACACATAAACATGGTTGAGAGCATTATCCGGCGGTGAGGTACGACGAGTACCTTCCCAACAGTCAGGACATTCCATATTTCGGCCCACTCGGGATTATTGTCATGTTCTGCTACGAGCTTTTCCAAAATCTCCCAGCCAACGCTGTTAGTTTCAAGGCCGATGGACTGGGCACCCGCCTTGAGGTTCATCAACTGGAGTTTGTTGGCCGCAGCGCTCCCACCAGGTTGCTGCTGAGGGGAAACGGACAGGGAGGACTGAAGGGTCGTCCCAGTTGTCGGGGCTGTGCGGTGTCGAGGGGTATAGGTTGCATAGCGCGTGCCTGGCGTGGTGGTATCTTGTGCATCCGACGTGGGTGCTGCGGTGACGGGTGCAGATGCTGGGGTCGGAGACAGCAATGGATGCGCAGTAAGAGTCTCCCGAGTAAATGAAGGCGCCGGTGACGATGCGCGCTGTATGAAGAGACCCTGACTGCGGCCGATAGATCCAGAGGGAAAGAGTTCATCGCGTCGACTGGACATCGTCGGTGTGCGGGACGCGGCAGCTTGCTGGCAGGAACCGGTTCCTCTGCTCTCCCATTCACATCATGATTTTCGCTTGATTTGGGAGATGATATGATTGCTATACTTTGAAAATCAGGCTCATTCACCCTCATTCTCTTACACCAGGTCCAGGTTCCTCCAATACATTTGCAAAGTCAGGGCAGTGTGAGTTGACTGATCGATTCATCTCGAGCGTCTGCCCGCGCAGTCACACCAGGTGATCGGATGGCCACCAAGAGCGCTCGATGAGTCTGCATCATTGGTGGCCTGTGGCAGTCAGATCATGGATGTCCCTAAAACGAACAGAAGAACCAGATGTTCTATGTACTACTGCTTGCCCTGGACCTGACGTGCCACAATGAGCGAAAGGGGTGTGAGCCATTTCGGGCGCTCTACGGGGCTTTGCATCTTGTAACTCGTTACTCAACCAATCCCTCTCATGATGGCTTCGTCGGCGGAGAACATCGAACACACCGATATTGACAAGCATGAATTTGCACAGTACATTCTCCGAGAGCATGGTACATATTTCCCAAAGTGGGCGCGTGCAGACATCGCAATCCTCGGGAATGCTCACAATCACGCAGACTCGAGGATATGCCCGTACCCGTGCTTGCCGAGTCGATACCAGATTTGAAACAACGAATCGATCAGTTACAGACGCAACATACCGCAGAACTCGAGAAGCTCTATGAACATCAAGCAGCACAGTACCTCGACGATGCGCTAGATCGGTATGCTTCGCAGAATGATGAGGCTGACGATGGTTACTCAGTTGATATCAATGTTCGCCGTTTCCTAAAAACTTTTCTATTCTACCGACGCTTTTTGATTATGTTCGCATCCAGGCGCTCTATGGTCATGAGAGGACGAGCTTGGAAGCCAGGTTTGATCGCGAGACGACATTAGTGCGTCTTGGGCACGTGGAGACCCTGGCACCACTGTACAACAAGCTCGCAATGAAACAAAAAGAAGAAGAGTCGCGAAAGCGGCGTGAGGTGCAATTTCCTCAGTCCGCGGCCGACTTCAATACTATTCAAGACAAAGAGCTACAGCAACGCATCGCACGCTTCTTGACATCAGATGCCATTGTCCAAGACAGGATGCTTAATGAGTACGGCTGGGCGTGGCGACAGGTCCAGAGCCTAAAGGAAGAATATTGGAAAGACGTAAGTCCGATTTGACCCATTTCGCATCGCCTACCGAGCGAAGCTTCATAGGCTACTTTCAAAGAGAATATACAAAGAAGGGTAGTCGTTGTCAAAGACCCACGAAGAAAGCCTACCCTCACATGACATCGCACCTGTCTTGTACGTACGTACGGGGCATGGTGCCATTACGGTAACCTAGATGTATAGATTGTGATTGGACGAGACGACCAAATCCACCCCTACTATGACATTGGTCAGATCTTATGTCTAGAACGGCCTGTTGCAACGCGTTTCAAGTTACAGTCCGCTAGCTGGATAATGAGTGATGGCAAGGGCATCGCTGGGAATCGTCTACGTCGACTGTTCTGTGGACTCATCAAGGATTCGTGTTTTTATGATTGTTGCTGTGCCTTGAGGATACCCACTCATAGACCGAGCTGAGCTGTGCAGGGTCGGCAAGAGAACGCCGACGAGAAGAGAACGGAGGTCAGAGAGGGTACATGAGTTGGGATCGCACGACCTGGTGAAAGCTGGCAAGCCCTTCTCCTTCCGCGGTGACCGAACGAAACGAAACGAAACGTGGGTTTGGTCATGTCGGATCCAGGAGCCGGGATGGGGGCGAAGGTTCATGCGGAGAGAAGAGATTGGCACAGCCCATTGATGAGTTGGAGGGTCTCATTGGAGGAACACATCTAACGTGCATCATCATCACTCATTCATCAATTCGTGTTGGAACCGCCACAGTCCTCTTGCGAGCTATTCATCTCCGTTTCTGATTCATAGCATACTCGTGCTCGTGCTCTCTTCCGTCGGACTCGGATATGGCCGTACCTTCCGCCCTTGAGCGCGCCACATACTGCATCCGTCGTCCCACACAAGCGAATTCTCTATAAATTGACTCTCCAGTTAAATCGTGGTTACCATTCAGCCCTTCCGTTACGTTTGGGCGAAGCTTCCGCGCGCTTGATTGCGATCCGGCTTCGTATAAACACTTCGCGGTTCTGCCCTCCTCTCCTCCCCTCAATATCTCTGTCAAATCATGTCTACTGCTACTCGTCAATACATGCCTCCCAACGGAAGACTCCAAACAACCAACCTAGTGAGTAACTTTTATACCCGTTTACATCGCTCTAACTGACCCGTCTGTGGGTTAGCCGTACCGGACGGACGTACCACGCGCCGTTACATCCCTGCTTGAGACGACAAAGCAATTACAGGAAATGTTACGTCTCTGGAGCATGTCGCGTGCGTCAGAACAGCACGTCAGTGAAGTCTATGTACGCCTGGGCACCGAATTCAACTCGACCATAGTCGCATTCCAAAACTTTGGCATTGACATGAGGTGCACCCTCTACTTTCGGTCCCCTTCTCCTGCTGATGCAGCGCGAACATCCCAGCGAAATATATCATATCCCCCAAGATTTACGCACTGTACTCGAAGCATGTCTTAGCGAGGACCCTTCAGCAAACACACTGAACAAGTATCTCCCGCGGGTACGGCAAATCATCGCGACGCTCTTGCGCGGGTTGCAGAGCAAACAGGCGGCATATTGGCATGCAGTCGGGGATACCTCGATTCGCCGTTGAAATGTATAAGTGACGCCGTGTGGTGTAGCATGCTGCCCCTGGCACGAGTCCTAAATGTATATGCTAAATGTGCATGCAGATCATTAATTAGAATAGTATCGGTAGTATTCGTATTTGGTAAATGCCTCGTACGGTGTATAGACCCGTGCGACCCACCCACTCTATTGTATTGTAGCGCAGATGTTTACAACATGTTTGTTTGGCAGCTTAGAGCCGGTTGAGCCTTACTTGCATCGTTTTTGATGGAAAATCCTTGCAGGCGATGGTGTATACAGCGCCCTAGGTTCCTGGATCTACAGTATTAGCCGAGAGAGCAAAAAAATTATGGATCGAAAGATGAGACAAATTTTCAGTGCAGTACTGAGTTGGCGTTGTGTCACGAGGCCCTGACGGAACGGAACGAGGCGCCAGTTGGTAGCGTGACGTGAGCCAAGTCGCGCTGTCCGCTCCGCCATCATACAGCAATCATACAGCTCTCTACGCAGATCCGCTTATATTCTGTATGTTCCGACAATGGCGCCCCTCGAAGCAACGTACTTCGACCTCTAGCCATTCATCGCAACGCACTCCCCCTTCCCGTCCGTATTCGCATTCGGAAGATGCCCAACCAAATGAGTCAGTGGATAAACGGCAGCGGTACCCACCAGCTGTCAATAGAGTTGTTATTCGACCACCATCAGGGCGAGTCAGACAAGGACCTCGTCAGGATACGCAGTTTTCTGGATCTATGCGACGTGCGCCGCTACCAACATCGTAATCTTCCATCTTTACGCAGGACCACGTATTTCTAGCAACCAGTGGCGGCCTAAAGATACCGAGTGCCACCCAGCCTGCAAGTAATCGTACGTGTATGTCAGGGAACTTTGCATCAGGACCATCAATACTTCCACGAGGGGCTCCGGCTCCAAAGCGTCGGAAACTTGATAGCTCTCCTTTTACGCGGATAAAACGTGGACACACAACCGAGAAAATGATGGCGTTCACGTCATCTGTGTCACCGGTGTCATCCGAGACACTCGTTGGTGAACACAGGATCAAGAGGGAACGCAGCATTTCGCCAGAGTTGTCTGTGGAGCCGCAGCCCATTACGGCCGGCTCCAAGAGATATGCGCCACTTCCGCCAGAGTGCGAGAAATCGCGACTAGACTACAGGGAAGCGAGGAACGCGTGGGCGCAGAAGGAGCAGGAGGCATTGAGACGACTCGGTTTGAAAGTAGTACGGACGTTCATTAGGTCTGTGGTGCATCGCTCAGCCTGCCGTTTTCTCACATGTCGTTCTCTAGGGAGGATGGGATGGTTATTGATTGGTAACTTCACAGACGATTCGCTGAAGCGATCTAAACACTCTTTTTCAGGGAGGCCACCGACTCTGAGCCGGCAGCAATGGCCGCCGTCATCGAAAACGCGTTACATCTTGATCACGCTGCAATACTAGATTCCCCCACACAGTCCATCGAACCAATCCTGGCATATTCCTTCCGGGGATTGAATCCGCCTCATACAGAGAGGGAAAGCAGTGCACCCTCTATGGTCGAAGTCCCTCCCAAGACCTCCTTGGAGAGTCGTGGTGGACGAGAATCTACTGTAGCGCCTAGGGCTAGTGTTGGCGACCTTCCTAGGGGTCCATATCGGGAAGGCTCGAGCCAGCAACAAGGGTCCCCCAGACATACAGTTGGAAGATGTATGATCAGCGCTCCAACCCCTACAGCCGACTTGCGAATGTCACCCAGGGAATTTTCAAATGGTGCTCCTTCTGATCAGGACCCGCGCCACCCAACTACAAGTGAAGTTCCTTCGCACCCAACTGTCTCAGTGAGCTCGGTACGAAAGCAGTCTTCGAGTCCCCAGTCTCACCATCGTCTCTTTCAACATACCACCTCTCCTCAACCCCCACAGTCACTCCCTTCGCCCTCACTGCGCGCCAAACATACCTTAGAGCACATCTTGCACCTCAGACGGCAGTTCAGTCACGAGCCATCGGTCTTGATAAAATCAGAGGATCTATCACCATCACCGTCGCCCTTATCGCCGAGGCCGTATACCGTACTCAAGACGCCGAAGTCTGGAAATCCGCCTGGGTCATCTTCTGGGTCTCCTGCAGACGCCGTCGCAATAGCCATCAACGAGAGCTCACGACTCGACCGACTAAAACCTGGCAGCTCACCGGTGCCAAGTACGCCATTGCGTGTATACAAAAAGCGCCTTTCATCCTCTACGGCACTTGTGCGGAGGAGCGAGAGCAGCGCCGTGTCCCATGAAGAACATCGAGAGAGACGCTCTCAGTCTTCGAGGGGATATTCATCCCCACCTATCGTGGTTCTGCCTCCCACAGAGTCATCTTCAGAGAGTCGAAGAGCATCACCGAGCACTTACGGCGACGAATGCGACGAGCTAGCACTGTCCTACCCTCCTTCCCCGACGTCATCTCTTCTGGGCGCTCTTCCGGACTCACGTCCGCCGGCGATCGTTTCCACTGAGTCACCACGACCACGATCAGAGGAACTCGTGGAACAGGCCTTGCAGCCTCCGTCGCCCGATGAAGCTGCCGTGATGCAATCCTCTGCGCTTCACTATCTCAAACGGTACTTCCGGACGTTCGACAGGGATCGCCGGGCGCTCGCGGAAATGTACGCCCCCGATGCGACCTTTTCGTGTTCTTCGCGTAATCTACGTGCGCAAGGCCGTGACAGTATCCTGGATGCTCTGCAGGCGTTGGGTCGCGGTATCCTTTGCTCAGGAAATAGCGTGCAGTACGATGTGACGTATCTTGGCCCTCGTTTCGGCGTGTTGCTTGTTGTGCTTGGCACCATGCAATACGCGCGAGACAATAATGAGGAGGTAGGGTATGCCATGAGCTTTGTGCTACGACCTGCGAGGGAGGACCAGGAAAGGTTAGAGTGTTTTTTTTTTTCTTTTTGGCTCGTCACTTAATTGTCCTTGGTCTTGACAATTAGGCCAGCCGAGGGGCTGAAGTCGCTTGTAGCGGCCGTCCATCAGATGGTGGTCAGGGAGGATTCCTCCCGTTTGTCTGGTGCGTTGATACCTTCCGCTGCCTGTGAGACCTAGCCGAGATGGACAGGCTTTGTGCCGCTATGGTGGAGCACGAGAGACTCATCTCATGATTTTGTAGTAGGCGCTGGTCTTTACCCCACAAGCACATATATCATTACATGTATATGTCGTTCCTGATTCAGATAGACTTGTCTATGCCCTTCTATAGCAGTAAGCAGTAAAGAAATAATGGAGTGCGGTATAGTTTTCTGCAATTCTCACGTGACTTTGGGCTTGGCGGACCGAAAGCCATTTGGCCCTCAACTCAGCCCTCCCCTCCCATGGCCCTCCCAACACACGGTCGTGTGCTTCTCGATACAACAGCAGGTGACATTGACATCGAGCTATGGTCAAAGGTCCGTGATGTACCTATAATTTGCCCCTGTGTAAATTGTATTCCCGCAGGAAGCACCGAAAGCATGCCGGAATTTCATCGCGTTGGCCATGGAAGGTACGCACGACCGCCTCTCTCGTCCCGCATGTCTCGCCGTGCAAATATAACCCCTCGCCCGCGCCCCCCAAAGGCTATTATGATGGCGTCATCTTCCATCGGTAAGAAATTCCTCCCTCTCTTTGTGTTCGTTCACGGCTTTTCTCGTCATTGACGCGTCCACTCTTTCTCCTCCCCCCCTTCTTATACTTCCCAAGGGTGGTACCCGATTTTCTCGTGCAGACAGGTGATAGGACGGGCACAGGTGCCGGAGGAGAGTCTTTTTTTGGAGGTGCGTGTGCTACTCACTACTATATCTTTCCTCCGCGTATGACTGGTGGGGCGGCGACGACAGAACAGTTCGAGGATGAGATTCACCCCCGTCTGCGCTTTGCGCATCGCGGGCTTGTTGCGATGGCGAACAGTGGCGCAAAGAACACGAATGATTCGCAATTCTTCATCACGCTCGGTCCGTTGGTTCTTCACCGTCACGTATTTCCTTGCCAAAGTGAACGGATACATTTCTTGGAATGGTGTAGATCGAGCAGATGAGCTTCATGGTAAGCACACATTGTTCGGGCGGTGTGTAGGGGATACAATATACAGTGCGTCTTTTATTACTTCGTCCTCAGACCTATACCGTTGATCTCGCGCTTGAATTCAGATGTCATGAAGATTGGCGCGATGGGTGTGTAATATGCAGCAGCGTAGGCACCTGAGTGAGGAAAATTGATTCGCGTCGTGTAATTCTAGAACTTGATGACAATGGGCGGCCTCTCTAGTGCGTGCACAGCCAAAACTCTTTCCATGCACGCTGTGACCTTCGAATCTATCTCGCACGAAGCCCGCCCAAGGTCAAGAGCGTGCGAATCATTGACAACCCGTTCGACGACATTGTACCGCGGATAACGGCCGAGGAGAAGCGTGTACAACAGCGCGCGCGTCAGGCAGCGATTCGCGAAAGGGAGGAGGCTGTGCGTCGAAAGGGTGCGAAAAAGTGCGTGTATTTCTCACCTTACGGATATTTGCGGAGCTGGCACTGAGGGACCCTCAGAGACACCAAACTTTTGAGTTTCGGTGCAGATGCAGACGAGGAAAGCGATGACATCCCCGTGGTCGCGAAAAAGAAGAGCGTCGCTCGTCCAGATTGTAGGTGACCGGGTGCTGGGCAAAGCAATTTACCTCTGAGCCTGTGTTCCTACACAGTGGTTGAAAACCCCGATCAACCAAGCATACCAATTTCGGACGCACTCTTTTCGAAACAGGAGACGGCCACGCGAGGGGAAGCGAAACGCGAGTCGGTGAGTCTCAATGGATTTAATGTCGATCCGATGATGTGTCATAAATTTTCCGGTAGGATGCGCCGACTGTCAGGTCCAAGAGTGAAGACCTGTCAAAAATACGTGAGGCGCATCAGAGAGAAAAGGCCGCCAGCAGGTGGGTGTGGCTTAAAAAATTGGCATTACCATATTCTGTAACTACAACTGACGCGTATACAGCTCTGCACGACAAACGGAGATTGAGAGGATGGAAGCCGAGGTTAAGCGACTGGCGCGGCAACGAGATGGTGGTGATAGCGAGGAAGAACGGAACACGAAGAAGACAAGGAACAAGTCCCAGCTTGAGGAAGAGTTAGCTAAGTATGAAAAGGGCCGCGGTGTCCATCGGAAAGGGCGTAAGAAAGACGAGTCGAATGTCTTGGCTGCGCTAGCCGGTTTCAGGAGCAAGTTGCAAACGTCTGTGGCCAACAGAGACGAGGATGAAGCGATGGCTGTGTCATCATCGGGCGACGCTGAAGCAGGACCGCAAGTGATCGAGGAGGGGGATGCAGGGATGGAAGTGGACAGTGATCGGGGATTTATGGGACACTTGTTACAGTTCCCGAAGGGTAACGAGGAAGAGGTGCAGAAGGCTGAGCGAGACTACGAGGTAATTGACCCGCGAGCCCGAAGCGCCCAAGCGCGGCAGGAGGAGCGAGATCGGAAGGCGAAGGCGGCGGCAACTCGGAAGAGGGGGAGACATTGATTATGTAATGCTGAATGATTGATGATCGAGATAAAGGTTGTGGCGTGGCAAAGGTGATTATTGACCATTATTTGTTGTGGCCATATCAAAGGAATAAGGACAGGCTATGCAGGAGCCACGGCCACTGCCCCGCCGGAGACCGAAACCGAGACCGAGACCGGGACGGGCCGTTCAATGTCGTTCATATTTCCCATTTCCCCATTCCCTCCACCCACTTTCCCCTCATCGCATCGCCAGC
>QLOT01015761.1:8116-25092 GCA_003313875.1 Russula aff. compacta | reverse complement strand
CCTTTTGTGGAGCAACCCTGAAGCTGGAAGTAATCGGTGCGCCGTTGGGAGGCAGTGATGCGCTCATGCGCTCTTCTTGCTCTTTGAGCAAGAGAGCGTTTGTCGAGCTATGGGACCGCAATGCAATAAGTGCACCAGATGCGTGAGCAGTAGCTGATTTCTTACGGAAGAGTGCGTAACAGTCGCCGACGTGAGAGGGGTGTGAGGTGTTAGTTGTTCCTCACACAGCCTTCGATGTTTCCGAGCAGCAGATGGATTGTCGAGCTTTAGAATGTGAAAGTATCACGCGGTGAATTCAGCATAGTAGCAGTTAGATACACACGGGTGGAGAGGAATGTTTTCTACCAGGTACTGTATCCATGATGAATGACAGGGGCACCATCCATTCCCTCCCTCACCCCTAAGAAAGCGTTACCGCAGGACGTGCTCGACCCACGTCGACCAATGAGAACGCGTGTTTGTCTCCTTTCCTAGTTTGGGCCTTTGTCCCCGCCATTTATCTCTGTGCAGTTTGAGCCAATCAAGAAGCGAGAACGTGACCGACGTCTTTTAATATATAGATGACAATCACAGCTTGCACAATACACCTGCTGCCTGACATCTGACATAGTGAAACTCGCAGCTGTTGGAAGATGTTTGAATCGCTCATAGTCTTGCTAACGCGACTCTAGGAATAGTGGGTCCTTCAAGAATTCGGGCCCATCCATGTTTCCGCCGACCTACAGAGCTGCTGTGAATGAACATGATCCGAAAACCGAAAACAACGCTCTTTGAGATCGTGCGAACCGTAGTGCACCGCTGAGAAAGTCCCCGCTTCCAATTGCAACCCACACCGCAACACCTCCCTCATCTGCCCCAGCCCTTGCGTAGCGATATTTCCATCAATTCCTACAGCCCTCCACCTCTACAATCTCTGCAGATCCTCATGAAAGGCTTGATCACTACACTACGCCACTCGTATACTGCCTTCCTAGTCCCACGAGGTTATGCTGCACCCACCGTTATGCGGATTCTCAGCATCCCACGGAGAGGGCCCTTCCTGCTTTACCAGCTGTGGCATCGTCTGTTCCGTCTGCATAATAACACCGCCTTCCGAACCCGCTCCGAACGCAGTAGTGTCCACGCCAACCCTCTTTTTACCGTGCATTCGTTCGTACGTTTCCACGAGGAATCGTCTGTCAATGGCATGGCCCTCGCCAAATCTGCGACGAGCGCTGCGATGGTCGAGGCTATACACATACCCACGAATGGCTGCGCTTCGTTGCCAACGACCGACTGCAGCGAGTGTGTGTGAAAGAGAGAGGTGCTTACTCGGAATATCGTGTCCCAAAGCGTGGCGTAGGCTCCCCTTTTGTACCAGGATATTACTCTTCCCTATTGCCTTCCCATTTCATTTGTTCTTGGTGGTGAAAAGTGTTTTCTGCATACTGGTGTTAATGGCATGCTGTACTCAAGCTCGTCCGGGTTAAGAATGAAAGATGAGTTAATAAATATTGACACCGTTATCATCCCGAGATACTGTGACAGCAGCGATTTGCGCTTGACCACCACAACAACGAAGGGAACTCGTCATAGTGATGACGGTCTGGTAATGCAGCCATGTTTTGCACTAGCTAAATGACTTCGGGCATGCTTTTCCTGACCTCGCCCGTGATCCTCTAGCATACACCTAAGGCTTGCATCCTCTAACATGAGTTCGTGTCACATTCTCCATGGTCCATAAGCCCCAGGTGCTCGTTGATCGTCATGAACTGTACGAACGCCTCCTCATACTACAATATATAGTACTACTAGCCTAGTACACCCAGACCATGGGAGGGACAACAACAAAGAAAGGTTGGAGGGATAATGATATGCACAAATAAATGTACAAGAGGATTGTGTGATGAATGCAATTATGGGTATATTGTACAACTTTTCACCTCGACCATCTGGGAGTTTCACAATTCGATTCCAACATGTATTGTATACGTTTCTTCTCATGCAAAGTCATCTTCAGGCTCGGCAGTGACCCCATCTTCATTCCAAATTTCCAAGAACTGAGATAGCTGATGGTGAGTAGACACTCGTCACGAGTGAGATGCGCCGCACCGTGTCCCGCTGAGCGGCCATATCAGCTGTCGTGAGCAGTGGCTGCATCGCGAATGGCAGGCGCGCCCATGTGAACGGTGCCCCCGCGGCACCCGTACGACGAGTCGCAGGCTTGTCACCTAGTGCATTTTTCTTTCCTATCACCCACTTGAGGCATTTCCTATATCCACCTCGTCAGGCAAAAAAAACCTAAAATTGCAAGTAATATTATGCGCACTCTTCAGTGAGACCGTAAAGGTTCTTTAGATGAGCCTTGAGAAGCATAATCAAGGCGATCAGGACGGAAGTGCGCAGCAGGGGAAGCTTTTCGAGCGTCTGCCATGCTGGCGTCGTCACTGCGTTGATCCTTGTAAGGCCAAACATCCAGAGTGAGTCACAGGACGGGGCATTACCTTGCTCAATTGGGTCAGTCGTGGCCGTAACATCTGGCATACACGTGTCCATGGCATTTGCTTGGGTCAGCGGTAGCTGCAGGGCAGTCGGTGCCTGCAGCTGCGCTTGTAGGTGCCTGGGTGACAGCGCATCGACGCACTGCATACCAGCGGTTGACAGTACGTTTGTGAGGCTCTTGACGACCAAAAGCACCTCCTCCTGGGTCTTGTAGTCGAACGCTGCAAAGTTTTCTGCCATGTATCGCGCAAAGTCGATGTCTTCCTGCGCAGTTGCCAACGAGGTGCCCACGTCGAACGCGCGCACTAGTGCCTTGAGAAAGTCTAATTTCGGCCCACGCTTCTCACGCACGAGCGCGTACCAGCGATGCAACAACGCCGTACCGCCGCGCACGCCCTCAACAGCGCCGGAACCCCCGCGCCCCTGCGCGAGCTTGGACTGGTACGAGAAGGATGCCCGTGCACTGATGATGTACCGAGAATTGAGTAGCGAAGCGTGTTTACTGTGTAACACAGAATGCAGGGCGCTTGCACGCGCACTCAAAGCCGTATTTGGGCTTGTTTCTAAGGCTACAATGACGGGGAATGATTGAAGTGGATGGGCCAGGCCTTGCTTGATCGTGAAGCTCAGAATGTCAACAGCGGCACCTTGGGTTTGCGGGTGTTGTGACAGTGCTGCATCCAAGATCGGATCCATGTAGCGTTGCACAATGGCAGAACTGACACTGAGTTGGTCGTGAGTGCCATGTCTCTCCACACCTGCTATTATGCTTACCCAGAATCGGCGAACCCATCAGTGTTGCCAACAAGCTCTTCCATGTTGACGTCCGTTGGGGCTTGCTTGCCTTTCGTATTCGTCTTGCTCTTTTCCTTCTGAGCATGCTTGGCAGCCTCAGATAGAAGGAACTCCTGCATGATCTTCAGCAGGCGTGCACGACCCTCTTCCTCCTGGGACGCGAATGTTGCATCCATAATCATTGCAGATGATTCTAATGTCATCAAAGTAGGTTGCGCACGGAAGAGAAAACCTGATAGACCTGAGAAATAAAGCAGGACGAGAAGAGCTGCAACACCTACCGAGACATTGCAACGTGCGCCCACGGAGTCCTGGCTCAGAATGCTTTTGGTAAAGGCTCAAAAGATTGTTATAGACGTGCTCAATGATGGAACCCTTGGAAAAGTTTGAGCAGTGCGAAGTTGCGAGGACACGCGAGCTTACCTTAGCAACAGTGTCAAGGTCCGCAGAAAGATCTGGAACCAATTAGATGCCGTGTAAATGGATAGCCATTAGTCAATGATCACGTACCAGTTTGCTCAGTTCTCAAGCGATCAAAGTTACAGTGCTCGACAAGAAGTGAAATAATAAAGATCAGAATGGAAAGCGTGCGCAAGTCAGGAGGGTTCATCTGCCTTTTTTGGGCTGCAGACTGAAGACGAGCTGGGGAGCGGGTGAGTATGGTATGGTACGATGAAACGCGGGTGACGCATACAGTTACAAGACTTCAAAAGGCCGACGAGACGAGTGAAGTCATGTGTCAAGTGTTGGACAACTGCACATAGACATGCAACGGTTTCTTGCAATGCCTGGATCTCTGATATGAATTACCAAATCAACCAATCACCTTAATCGCTCACCTGGACACCACCCGCCGTCGATGGTTTCAAGATCATGGGCTGCAACGCCAGCTGTAGCTCGTTGCCAAACTTCGCAGCGGTCTTGGGCATGTGTGGGATCGACACTCGGAAAATTTTGAGTAGGTAGTCAGATGTCACCTGTTCCTCCGCCTAGAAGAGAGGTGAAGAGGCGGACCATGGATAATTGGGAGAAGGCTTACCGACGTGGCGTTCTTGAGGTATGGAAGTAGCGTAGATGCATTAGAGCCGGAGAGAATTGCCGGATATGCGGAATTGAGCAGGTAAATAGTTCGAATGCAGTTGATAACCGTCTAAACCAAGTCATTATGATGCATGCGAGCAAAGAATAACGAGAGTTTTCGCACAAAACCTGGAAGTTCAGATGCATCTACAAGACCATCGATCAAAGCCTCGCAAATCTCGCTGTAACGCGCGTGGAGCTGACTCGCATCCGCGTCCTCCTTAGATGCCATGATCTTATGGAGCACATCCTCTAGAGGAGATTGTCGGTCTCTGAAGCTCGCCGCCACGCCCATGATAACGGAAACCTTATTCAGAAGCTGTGTCTTATCGTGCTGGTCTGAACCCTGGTTACTGTTCCGCAGCTTTTGCAGAGCTGGCTGGGACGCTGTGTTCAGAAACCACAACTCCTCCAGAGTCTTGATTGACAGGTCTTTGACGGTGTCATCCTCGTCAAACATCCTCAGCACAAGCTTCGTAGAAATGTCAGTGCGGCGCTTGATGTCATCAGAAACACTATACAAGGCCCGTAAAAGCTTGATCACACGCTTGCGAACGCCCAATCCTGTGTCCTGCGAACACTCAGCATATGTTGTACCAGAAAGGTGACTCGACGTACAGCAATGCGATCAGCGATCTTTTGATAGTAGTCGCCCGCCACTTCGGGTGATTCGATCACGTATTTGCCAATGAGCTCCACGGCGGCGTCACGAACTGCGGGTGAGCTGTCAAGAAGGTGACTCTCAATTCCGCGGCGCACGTTGGCCTATCAACAAATAATTTACAGGTCCAGTGGGCAGTAAGATAAAAAGGACGCACAGCTGTCAAGATTGATGGATCACTCGTGACGATTTGACCTAACGCTCGCAACGCCTTGGTGCGTACAAAAACTGGTGGGGCATCGAGAGCAAGCAAAGTAACATTGAGAATTGGTTGGTAAGAATTCCTCAAATCTTGGACTATGCCTATTTCCTCTGCGAGTCGGTCAATTCGTGCAACCTCTTCGGGAGATCTATGAGTATTTGGTGAGTATAAATAACTGATTACAAGAATACGCATACCCTATGTCGAAAACGTCTGCGGCTGCTTCCTTCCATACATCACGTAAGCCCGACTTGACCTTGCGTCCGAACGGGAGCAGTGAGGGTTGATCGTCCTCGATATCATCGCGGTGGCGAAGGGAGGCATTACATTGCCTAAGAGCAATAGCGAGTTCTTGGCCCCATGTTACTGCAGTAAGCTCGCGTGCGCTCTGGGCTAGGTTAATTACCGTCAGATCCGAACATAATGCACGCCTACTTCATAAGCCTGATCTTGGGCCGACCGCTTTGCCAAGTGTGTGGCTAGATCTTGGTGTGCAGTTGCCAACCGCTCTAAATGCCTAACGCTCGCACGAGACAGGGCCTGCATAAAAGTAAGAACATTGAAAGGACGCAACAACGAAGGAAGCACTTCGTCGAGAGGTTTCAAACCAACAAACCCATCACCATCAGCACCTTGCTTTACTCTTAGCATGCTCAAACGTATTCGGGCGGCAATAACACCTAGATGATCTAATGCCATAGTCTTCGCGGCATTATTATCAATCTGGCTCGATGATTTCACATCGTCGAGTGATGAGACCTGGGCGATGCATAATACATATAGATGTTGTGACAGAGATGATAAAACGCTCACCATAAATTTGCATATGATACCCAACAGAAGGCTCGCAGCGGGCCATTCTGGCCAGAAAAGGACAACAAGGAGATCCGATACGAGGTTATCGAAGATTGCCCGATACTCAGCTTCGTTCGAATTTTTCGTCGCTTTGGCCCTACCAGATCTTTGCGTGAGGAACAAGACGATTGTCTTTGCAGCTTTTGTCGCAGACTCGAGACCGGACATGTAAAGCTGAATTTCCTGAAGCAAAAGTCATGTATTCCGTGTTTGTGATTTTAAGAAGAGTAAAGTACCTCATTGTCCTTCTCGTCCAGAAAAGGACCTGGAGACTTCTCAGGCGGTGTGTCCGCCATACTTTCCTGTCGCCGCATGGCAAGCGCCTGTTGTCGCGCCTTGGCGAGTCGCTTCACCTGAACTCGTACACCATGCGCGGAAGTCTGGACAAGTTGAAGAAGGAGCGCAGAGACGGTACGTATTGACCTCCCATCCCGAAGTCTGAGATCAACTGTTAGTAGGTATGCCACCAAATTGTTAATGTATGCACCGGAACTGTCCTGCCTTCTGCTTAGTATCAGAAAGCTTGATTAAGGAGCTAAGGATCTCTTCGATGATCCATGAGCGTTGATCTTCATGGTTCGCGAAGATCTGCAAAAGATCTTAGTCACCTAAAAGCCAGATCGACGGAATGGAAAAAGCCATACACTCCGGATGAGTGATAGCGCCTCCAGCCTCAGGCCGCGCATAGCGGTTTGGCCGAGGGTGTTCACCACGAAACTCTCTTTCTTTCCCTTGCTATCACTCGCACCAGCCTCCGCTACAAAGAACGGGCCAATTGCGATGTAAACCCCTTGAATAATGATCGAATCTGACATGGCAACAGTGTCCGCGCAGACCAGATTGTTGATTCTCGGGAGAACAGAGGCCAGGACCTGAAATACTTCCGCAATTTGGGCACGGTGTGCTTTCTCATGTCGAGACACGTGTAATAGTAACGCGGAACTGTCCGAGCTCTCGACGAAAGGGTATACGATTCGCTCAAGCTGATTTTTAACGGCGCCAAGGCAGGCCGTGATCAGCTCCTCTGAGTATACCTGCTTTGGTAAACGATCGGCACTAAGCAATGCGAGGCAACAATCTGCTGCGAGGATACTATCCCGTGCGACTTCGAGGGTATGCGCAAGATGATCAAGGCCTGCATCGGTCACTGAAGGAGGCTCAGCAGCGTCTGCACCCGCATCCGTTTGCGGTTCGTCGCCCCCAACTGGTGCCTGAGACTGTGGTCGCTGATCAGATACAGGCTTCTTGGAGACTTTGCTCTTCTTGCTCGGTGAAGCAGAGGGGCGCATCTCTGGGGGGGTATCGGCCTTAAAGGGATCAAGATCTTCACCAGCGCGCACGCTCCGTTCGAGCATCTTCAGAATACGAGAGAGAATTGTCGTCTCAACGTCCGCGATGCTGCAGGGACCCGAAGCGTGTGGCGTAAGCGTAGTCGCAGATGAAGAACGAAGACGCTTCATGGGGCGGGCGACCTGAGAGATGAGCTTTGACAGCTTGCGGACCAGATTTGGGTGCAGCAGCGGCCGAGAAGGCTCGGCGGTAAGAGCGGAAAAGAAGTCAGCTGGAAGTGAGTCTTGGTCCGCATCCGCGGGAAGAGTGTCCTCTGCCTCGAATATATCTTCAAGCAGAGTAATCAGCTTCTCTAGGGGTGCTGTATGCGCAGAGTTGTTAACCGAGGGATACAAATGTGTAAGGGGTGTATCACCTCGTTCGTCTCGACCCCCAGTGCGCTTCGCAGAAGATCTCCCAGCCTCAGTCATGCTAAGGCTTGTCTTCCTTGGTTTGTGAGGAGAATCCTCTTGTGGCCCAAATCCACCGAGGTCGTCCTCTTCATCTATTTCTCTTCTATGCTTGCTTCCGTGCGACATAACCGGTGTTTTCACTCTCACCTTCTTGCAGGATTGAGAGAATTGTTGCATCGAAAGAAACTTAGGCGCAGGAGGTACTTCGATGTATGCCCGCATCTTGGGCTTGTAGGTTGGCAGGGGTCGAGAGGAAGAAGGGACGTGCGTCGATACAGGGGTTCCTTGGGTGGAGAGTGAGCCCTGGGATGACGAAGCAGGTGTGGTTGGTGGCCCAGAAATTGATGAAGAAGATGGAGTTGTATGTAGTGCCTGCGCCCGCTTCACTGAAGGAGACTGGAGTAACTCTAACGGCTTCCGCTTCTGTGGTGTGACAGACTGGCTCGGCGGCAGTTCGAGTGGATCGGGGCTGGAATATCGTGGGATACTGAAGCTCCTGTCACGTCGCGAAGGGGTGGGCGGGTTGGTGTATCTGGCTGCCTGCGCACGCTCGAGCTCACGGCTAGACTTGTCTATAAAATTATTAAAAAAAGCTGTGGACTCCTGCTGAGGGTACTGCTTCTTTTGAGGAATAGCACGCTCGTCAAGTGCAAAGGCGAGCGAAGAGGATGAGGAGTGGATACCCGGGGGAGGTGGCGTCGGATAGGAAAAGGAGGATATATTCTGGGAAAAGACGGACTGGCCAAGCGCGTTGGATGGGTAGGTGTGGTAAGGCGTATATTGCACATGCTGGTGATATTCTTGATACTGGCTAGATGATGCGGACGCATGTAGTCAACTACCGAAGATGTAAGAGGGAGTACCTGCCTAGTAGACTGCCCTCCAGAATACCTCGACGTGTCACCTCCGATAGCCGTCCAGTAACTTGATTCACCTTCTGGGCGCCGGAGAGACTGTGGACGATTCAACTCGGTCGCATACTCCGTGTATGGGGGAGGATTGGGTGAAGGGCAGTGATAGCCATTCGTGTTGTAATATTGAGGCTGTGCATAAGGAGTGTGTGCGCCCATGGAAATGTGACGGGTCACTGTAATACATAGTGTGAGTAATTGCATTGCAACTTGGACTAAAACCTTCACCATGTGTAGGCCGGGCAGCAGACGCGAAAGAGTAGGCCGCTGGCAGGGCCTGAGTATCGGGAAAACCAGGGGCTAGAGGAGCTGTATTTGAAGCTGGATCCTGTATAGGGTACCCATGCTGGTCAGCATTCGAGCGCTGCAAGCTGTA
Organism: Russula aff. compacta; assembly: GCA_003313875.1. Lineage (NCBI taxonomy): Eukaryota > Fungi > Basidiomycota > Agaricomycetes > Russulales > Russulaceae > Russula > Russula aff. compacta. The sequence goes on along the minus strand of QLOT01015761.1, from coordinate 15,989 downwards.
CCAATGATTGGGGTTCTGCATCTTGTATTGATCGTTGATGTCGAGTGCAAGCACGCACAGCGCAAGCGTGTCTTGAGAGCTTGAGATCCCGAGGAAGCTGAGGCGCGCGAGTTCAGCAGAGAAGTGCCCGGGCCGGGCCTTCCTTGAATTGTCACGACCACATGGTTTTGACTGGTGCTAGTAGTGCTACGACTGTACCGTATTGGTTATTGATATTTATATACTTCATCTACTGTATCACCTGGGGTGTCTGATAACCAGACATAGGTGGGTGGGTTACTCGGAAGAATCTAACCAGCTTCATTTCTCTCACTCGCTAGCGTTCAGTGTGCTATGGTGTCAATTGGCAGACTGTTACGACATAATTTGTGTGTTCCTATCGCTGTTTTCACGATGTTTAGCTACACGCCTTTCAACTGGACAAAACCAAGGATGTATCCCTACTTCCCTGTTAACAACAATCCACCTCAAGCTAGTCAGCTGCTCGGCCATTTCCACCCGGGCGTGTGGCTACTACTAATTCCCTGATTTAGGTGTGAGTCGGCGTGGATGTGTACATGCACGCTCGCGCATGCGCTCGTGTTGTGAGCCAAGGCGTGTGTCGGCGTGCCTTGCTCAAGGGCCTGTGGCACAGGCGTAGGGGTAGGAGTGAGGGCGGGCTGCTGCTGCTGCCGTGGTGTTGGTGTTGGTGGCGGCGGCAACGCTGTTGATGGTGCTGGTAGTGGTGGCAGCGAGTGAGGTTCTACGGAAGCAGACATGGATACACGCACGCACCTTCGCATATGCATTCCAGTTCTGGGCCGAGGTGTGCATCGGCGGGCCTCGCTCAAGGGCCTGTGGTGGCACAGGGTGGGTGCGAGGGGCGGGCCGCTGCTGTCACGGTGCTGGTGCCGCTGGTGCCGCTGCCGGTGCTGGGAGCAGCGAGCGAGATCTACAGACGCTGGCGTGGATGTGCGTGCGCATGGCTCGTGTTTTGTGGTGTGCGTCTGCGCACCTCGCTCGAGGGCCTGAGGCTCAGGCGTAGGGGTGGGGATAGGGTGGGCAGGCGGCGGCGGCGTGGTGTTGGTGACGGTAGCGCTGGTGCTGGTGCTGGTGGGGTTCACGGAAGCAGGCGTGAGTGCATGGATGCGCGTGCGCACGCTTGAGGACCTGCCTCACATGCGTGGGGATGAGGGTAAGAGCAGTAGCGGTAGGCACTGCTACTGGTGCTGGTGGCAGCGAGCGAGATCCAGAAACGCTGGCGTGGGTGCGTGCACGCACGCTCAAGGGCTTGGAGCACATGCGTGGAGGATGGGGGTGAGGGCGGCGGCAGCAGCGCTGTTGCTGGGGCTGGGGCTGCTGGTGACAGCAAGTGAGGTTCCACGGAAGCTGGCATGGATGCGCGCACGCACTCTTGCGCACGCATTCGTTGATATCTAGGCAAACAAACAGCAGACCAAGGACGTGGTGAAAAGGTTATGGGGTGTGCAAGCAGCGAAAGCGAACACGCTGACCCGGTTAGTAGATTGGGAAGCGAATACGACTGAGGTGCAGAAGCGATGACGTTGTTGTACAGACCCGACGGGAAGAAGAAAGCATAGGCGCGGTTGACGTCGGACCATAACGCATGTTGCCAAGTACGTGGGAGAGAAAGTGGTGTATGATGTCTCGTCTGATCTCGTCTGACTTGACTGGTGGGCAGATTGGGTTCGTTTGAGTGCATTGTTCGAGGCCTTATCCTCGTATGCGAAGTCATACTACCAGTCTGTCTGCCTGCATAGCACACGGTACACGTGCATGCGAGCCACAATTGAAGGGGATCGAACGTATTACTGTACTGCGGTGATATCGGCTAAATAAGGGGGTTGTTATGCGGTGATATGATGGTGATGGTGTTGTTATTTGTCGTGTCAGTGATCCAGTCACGGCCACGGCCCAAGCTTGGCTCACGGGCGTCCGTCCAACTCAAGTCCTGTCGCCGTCGCCCGTCGTATCGTTCCCGTCGCTTCCTACGCGACGACGTTCTTTTTCCTTGCCCTCCTCTTCCCTGTCTTCCCTGCACTATTCGTGCTCCCACACTCCTTTATCCTGTGTCTGGTTTTCCTCCTTCTCTTCGTCTGGATATGTCTCTCCAGCACAGATTTTCCTTCGCCGTTCTTCTTCTTTTCTTCTTGTTCTTGTCTGCTGATGCTGCTCATGGCCTCCCCCCCGCTCACGTCCATCGCCCCCTTGCTTTCAGGAAAGCTCATCGCCGGATTGATGCCTCTGTCAGTTTGCCTGGCCAAGTCAGTAGCGTAGTAAATGCCCTTTTGTCACCAGGTGAGCCCTCCGTACTCCGTTCTTCTTTTCGTCCTAAACGACTTCATGTCGACTTTCCGCTAGACCCTGGTGGTACGTCAAGCCAACCGAGCACGTCGGCCCCTTCTTCTACTCCGCCTCTCTCTACGAATCCGCCAACTTCTGACTCCCTGGCCTCAACCCACTCCCAGGCGCAGACTACAGCACCTTCGTCTGCTCCTTCCGCAACCAATCCGTCCTCTTCCCCGCCACTGTCAAGCGACTCTGCCTCCTCCTCACCAACGAGTGGCCCGGTTTCTTCTCAATCACCAACGAGTGGCCCGGTTTCTTCTCAATCACCAACGAGTGGCCCGGTTTCTTCTCAATCACCAACGAGTGGCCCGGTTTCGTCTCAATCACCAACGAGTGGCCCGGTTTCGTCTCAATCACCAACGAGTGGCCCGGTTTCTTCTCAATCACCAACGAGCGGCCCGATTTCTACTCCATCACCAACGAGCAGCGCGGCCTCTTCACCACTGACGAACAACGTGGCCTCGTCCTCATCACAAACGAACAGTCCGGTCTCTTCTTCGCCACAGACGAGCAATCCGATCTCTTCTCTGCCACTGACGAGCGACCTGCCCTCTTCTCTGCCACTGACGAGCAACCCGACCTCTTCTCCGCCATCGGCAAGTAGTTCGGCCTCTTCGCCTGTGAGCAGTTCCGCCTCCTCTCAACCACCGACGAGCAACCCGCTCTCTTCCTCTCCATCTTCCTCTGTCCCTGCTCCTACATCACTGCCTCCGATCACCACTCCTCAGTCATCTCCGACACCTTCCTCATCCTCGTCAGCTGTCAACTGCCCTGGGAACGTGGACCTCTTTGGCAATTGTATCTTGTCTCTCTCTTCATCTCCGCCGGTCAGTGGCTCGTCTCTTTCCCCTGCGTCGTCTGCCGCTTCGTCTCCTTCAGCGCTGTCCTCCCCACCTCAGTCGTCTGCTTTACCGACATCACTGCCTCTAAGTAGTGTTCCTCAGTCGAGTTTATCTCCGTCCTCGCAGTCGCCTCCGGTATCGTTGTCGTCGAGCGCGCCCGCTTCTTCTCCGGTAATCTGTCCCCCTGGCTTGGCCACCATCAATGGTGTTTGTGCAGCTCTCCCATCATCGAACCCGTCATCTCCTCTGGGCAGCTCGACAGGTGTACTATCCCCGTCTATCGGGGCCACGACGACATCCCAACCCGCGCCTACGTCCCCCGCACAGACCGTCAATCCTTCCTCTTCGCCAGCAGCATCGTCTTCTGCATCGATCGAACCTTGCGGACCCTTAGGCCAGCTTCTGGGCCTCTGTACAATTCCTTCAAGGTCTGTTGCTAGCATCCCGTCTGCGGGCTCCACTCCTCCCGCAAGTTCGACACCGATTCCATCCCAGTCATTTTCTCTGTCACAGCTATCACCGACGTCGCAGCCGCCTTCATTTTCGTCATCTGGTAGATTTTCACAGCCTTCTTTGACATCAACAGCTCCACCCGAAGCTTGCGGGCCCGATGGGATTGCCCTTGGCTTGTGTAACTCCGTCTCTCGAACCCCAACTCTAAGCGCCCCAGGTACTTTGTCAAGTGGCGGATCGGCTCCCTCCTTGCCTCCTACTTCGAGCCCAGGTCAACAAAGCGGTGCCTCTTCGACTCTCAACCAGCCCACAAGTGGCACTTTGCCTGGTTATAGCACTGGGTCGGAAGGCGCGTCTACGACAGGGGCACTCAGCGGGACTAATTCTGGCTCTCTATCTGCGTGAGTCTATATTAAGTTTTCCATTGGTCACATTTTTTAATCGCGACCGTCGAGATAGCTCCCCCTCTCCCCCCGTAATATCCTTCCCATCAGATTCTTCCAACGCAGTTTCTCAGACGACAGACCTGCCTTTGACCGCCTTCACCCGTTCATCCTCTCTACCATCTGTGAATTCGCAATTCTCTTATATCACGATTTTTTCGTTGTTGGGTGTATCTGTCCAGACCTCGCCAATTCCCTCCTCGCTGACAGATCCTGATGCCCCTACCACGACACTGTCCCTCATCGCGCCTTCCAGCTCCCTTACGGGTCAAGTGACACCGGTTGCTCTTCCGTCAGACCTCCCTGCACGTATATATCCTGTGAATCGACCCAGTAATTTGCCCAGTGGATATACCCTTTGTAGCATCCTCTATGATTCCACCCTTCCATGGAGATTTGTCGCCGAAAATACCCAATCGCAGGGACAATTATTCGCCTGGACTCAATTCCTCATTATCAATGCGCTCAATATTCCCGCGTCTGAGGCACCACCGTATGCATTACAAGTTTTCGTGCCTGCCTCATACGCAAACACCGGTGACTCTGATCAGCTACTTACCCAGTTCCTTTTCCTCCTCCCTCCCGATTTGGTTCCCACGTTGGCAGACCAGATCAAGGTACCATCGTCGGCTTTCTACCACGCCGAAGAGCCATACGTTGAGCTCGCGCAGCACATTAACCCAGCGTATGACCTGACTTCGGTTCCTGACCCCAGCGCGATCCCTGGTTCTTCGAATGGTACCGTCTCTCATGGGGATAAATCACGAACAAACACGATAATCGGTGTTGTTGGTGGTCTTGGTGGCCTCGCGCTCCTTATCCTCGGTGTACTTATCTTCAACGGTGTCAAGAGTAGGCGCGAATTGCGTCACCGCCGCTTGTCCGATCCTAACCTGCCGAACGACCCATACCCAGACCGGGCTGGCCGCGATTTTGACCAGGACAGTATTGGTGGGCAACGCAGGCGGAGTTTCTATTTTGCGGAGGACAGTTTGCGGGGACAGCAGCAGACAGTGGAGCAGTCAACTGTACCAGTGGCACAGGCACAGACACAGTACGCCGGACAGCCGGGATCGCAGGTCGAGTACAGTCATCGCACCAGTCCCGAGAGCATGCGTGAGCGCAGGGGCCCCGTCCTGCCTGGTGCCATCTCTGCGCCGATTTTGACACAAAGCAGTCTTAATTGGTGAGCCGGAAACGTGATCATGGGTTGGGATAGGCTCGCAGGATGGTGGGTGGACATGGCTGCTGCAGAGACCCCGACTGACACATCCTGGCCAACAAAAAGTTCCCAGTCTTAGCATCAATCTACCGCACTGACGTTTTAACATACATATATTTATCAAGCTCAAATTTTTTCCCGTGGGGTTCTCTCTTCCTCCATGTTCTCGGATTCGAGCCATTCTCCTTTTAGAGTACGGTTGTACCGTAGGACGCATGCCTTTCTCTTGTGCGATGATGCATTATTCATATATTATTCAGCATGCATATTCGTAGCGTTTGTTCTACTCCGTTGTTCTGAAGCCGTTGTATATGGTGGAATGGAATCAACCTCGAGTGCGAGTGAGAGACGTGACAACTAATTGCATTCTGTTTATAGAAATATCTATGTAACCAACTTGTGACTGACAGTACTGATGTACGATGTGCGATGAGGGTGAGTGGGGGTATTTGGGACCGGAGAACTCTGACTAGAGTCACCATGCATGAACAGCCAACTTCGTGGGGGTGAGGAACGGCAACAGTACGACTATTGATGCATATTGATGTTCCCTTGGACGCGTCCGTGACGGCGAAATCAAAGCAGTAAGGGGTCGGACTCCAATGGTTCTAAACGATCATGATAGTCTCGGCCCTAAGCTTATAATTTAAACATTGGCTGGCTTCGCCCTGATGTGGTCATGCTGGATTACGACAATGGAGATTGAAAAGCACCGCGTTGCATGGCCACGCGTGCTGTGGAGGCGAGTAGGCTGAGGAAAGAAAAAGGAAATATTCTCCGGGTGACCTAAAGGAGACAATACTTCCGGACTTCCCTTTCTCGGGAACCATCATTACAGCACCGATACTAGGACGTCCTGTGCCCTGGCGTAACGCCATGCATCATCTCCCGCTTAATTCAACAAGTCATTCAGAGAAAATATCTCTGAGCCAAGGTCAGATGATTGCCAACGTCATTCATGCTGTCGATGTGTCCTGCGGCAACCATACGTTTGATGCCTACAGTGGGAATGTTGATTCCGATGATCATGCGCGGCCATCAAAATCCAAAATCTGCGCTCGTCATTAGTGATTGAATATTGAATCGCCGCCCTCTCCACGCGTTCGCCTGAATCAGCCCCTTGCATCTGACAGCTCCCGTATAAATATCAGTCGCTTTCTGCTCCGATATGGCAGTCTCCTTGGTTTTCACACTACCCACGTCCTAGCTACTTTATTATGTCTATACGCGCTGGTGTAGGCTCAGTTGTTGACGGGTTGCAATCCGTCACGCATTTTTGGTCTACCTCCAACGCTCCATTGAACCCTGATGGCTCGCATCGACTCCCGCCTCTGCTGACCAAGGAACTTGAGGAAATTAAAGACGTCGTCTATGAGGGCATGCCCTTCTCGTTTTCTGACTTTGTGAGTGTTTGCTTCTTTTGCGGTTCCATCGAACTCATCTCTTCTATAGCCTGCGTATCTCAATGCCTTAGCTAATATTGGCGGCAGCATCGACGATCGATTGTATCTTGTATGCTCTTCCGGCACTTCCTGGGCATTTCTTGCGACTCAATTACTATTTCACAGCTTGAGAAAGTGTTGACCTTGATGGCTAGGTTAGGCAACAAGTCAGAGTTTGGCTCGAGGCTGCAGCAGCTCGTTATCGACATTCGTAAGCACATCGCCCCAGAGGATGAGGTTGTCTTCACAGCTGCTGCATTTAGTGTACAAGGACTTGCCGCACCCTCCTAGTGGATACCTTGCCCTTCCTCCCCCGAGCCATCCCACAGCTATTACAACTCTCTCTGGCGGTAAATTGCGCCCGCAGCCCGTCCACTACGCATTCCGCCCCGCGGACGGTTCATACTACAATCCCCTCATACCTTCGCTTGGAATGGCGGGCTCACCCTACGCTCGTTCTGTTCCTTCGCAACGCCGCCTGTCTCCCGCTGCACTTCCACCCCCGGAACTGGTCTTCGACAATCTGCTCAAGCGAGACGAGTTTGTCGAACACCCCGGTGGAATCTCGTCTTTATTTTTCGCCTTTGCAGACCTCATCATACACAGTATATTTAATACTGATCCCAACAAGAATACTGGTTGGACAATGAATAAAGCAAGCAGTTATCTGGATCTCAGCCCTCTCTATGGCAGTTCGCAAGAAACGGTTCACAGTTTGCGTAGGCGTGATGGCACCGGGAGGCTATTGGACGATGTCTTTGCGGACTCCCGCTTGATCTACATGCCGCCCGCTGTGTGCGCACTTTTAATCCTTTTCAACCGTAATCACAACGTAAGTTTGCAACCACTCTTGTACCCTCATTGTGCCCTTGCCTCATTGTCTTGAAAGTATGTAGCGGAGAAAATCCTTTCCATCAACGAGCGTGGAAACTTCAAGAGCCCACCATCCAGCGATCAGGATGAGCGTGATGCTCAGGACGAGGAGATATTTCAACGCGCTCGTCTGGTGAACACAGGCTACTTTATGCAAATAATATTGCGCGATTACGTTGGCGCCATCCTTGGCTTAACGCGTGACGGGTCCTCGTGGCGTCTCGACCCCCTGATGGTGAGCTCCGGGGG
>QLOT01015750.1:0-16443 GCA_003313875.1 Russula aff. compacta | reverse complement strand
AGTTTATAGTTACCTGAGTTATATTACATAACGTAGTTGGCCAAATCTATTACGTTTCACGTTTCCCGAGTTGCCGATGGGGTGCACTTTTTTCTTTGCGCGCCCCTTGTCCCCTCCCCAGGCCCCGGGAAGCTCCTGCAAGGGTCTGTCCGAATTTTTGCGGATTTTAGGGCCCCCAAACAGCCTTATCTTTGTCCGAATATTGCGGATTTGAGGCTTCAGAAGCAGTGCTGGGGCCAGGGGTCTATCCGGTCATTGCGGATTTGAGGTCCATATTGGGACAAAACCAAGTCATGTGATCATGGTCAATGAATTTACGTTAGTATTAATAAATATTAATTATCTACTTTACGAATGTGAAATGAGCCGGAGCGGAGCAACACCTGGGGCAGGATCTCCTAGCAACTACTCATGCCTGTAAATATCCCCTCAGATCTCAGTCAGCAGAAGCGCCAAATCCGTGGTTTCCAGCTTGTCAAGGAGGACCTCCTTTGTCTCATTGAAGACAAGAAAAAGGTTCCCAGCACCATAATGAACGCATTCAGTGCAAGACTGCAGGATTTGGACAATACACGGGACTATGTCATACTTTCATCATGGCTGGGACCTTTGGTGGCTGGAATGGTGAAAGAAGGGTCAATGGCAGGCTATGGCAGTATCATGGGACATGTTTTGGCAGCGGTGAGCCTAGTATGGATGTGTGGTTATCAGATAGATGGACTCACATACCGATGACACCATAGTGTTCCAGCAACGCCCCAGAAGAAATATTGACATATACCCGCTGGGTTTTCCCTCTCTGTGGCGGGTACCCTCTCCACTGGGTTTTAACTTGGGTGGATTTCAGTGCCAACGAGATTGGAATCTATGACAGTTGTATGGAATTGAAATCTCATATTTGGGCAATACCTGTGAGTATGTGTACACACATGAGGTTACCTAACTTAATGACATCCACAGCTTCTTCTGAGAATCATCGACACAATTCTTGAGCATCTAAAACAACCTAAACATGACTGGGACAGTAAAAGTTGGCATCGAAAGTTATACAACTCACCTGAACTACAGCAACAAGTTGACGGATGGTCGTGTGGGTTCTTTGTCTTCATGGCTCTGATCACACTTGTCCATAGAGAAACATTTGACCATGTACGATATGATGGCCAAGCTAACATTCGTGAGAAGGCACTTCAGATGCTCCTAGACATCCCGTAAGTTCATGTACATCAGTATCAAGTTACCAATTAATGTTTAAAATATGATGTATAGCCCTTTAGGTCAAGATGCACCTGAACAAGCAGAGAGCATCAGTGCGGAGCATCCCACATGGCTCAAGGATCCTCTAGAATTACAGAGAGAAGCCACTGTAGATGTTGACCAAGACGAGCAATACTTACCCCTGGTTCAGGATAAATGCCGCTCTTTAGAACTTGCAGAAATGGAGATTTGTAGTGAGGTAGAGACAGAGAAAGAGGGGCTGAGTGAGAAAGACACAGATGAGGTAGAGTCAGAACCATGCACACCTAATAATGCTACAGAACATCCCAGGTATTCCTGTTAATATTCAAGTTGATCTCAATCTGAGACTCACATTTGACCAGATCTAGGAAGCGAAAGCTTTCTGCCAACTCAGATGAGGAGCATAGTGGCTATAACACAGAGGATAAGGTGCTGAAAAAGAACCCTAAACTAATATCAGCACGGAAGCAAAAAACTACAGCATCTGAGAGGAAAGCAATACTTGAAGCTGACAGTTGGAGCCTCGTTGTTGAAGAGGAACGCATCAAGTGCAAAGGGTGTCAAGAGTGGATCAAACTACGCACAGGACGAAAATATGACCTTAAGGACTGGGGCAAACACAAGGCAGTCTGCCCACAGGTAACTGGATATCAGACCGTGCGTGTTGGAAAAAATACAAGGCATGATAGAGTGGTGAGCAGCCATTCAGTATACTAAAGTGCAAAGTTAATGGTATATACTCAACAGCAGCAGCGACCCGCAGGGGTACCATCAATTATGGGTTTTTTCCTGAAGACGGCAGGCAAAATTGATGGTGGACAAATATCTTCTAAAGATAAAGTTGAGCCATCAGCTACACAGGTGTCATTTTATAAAACACAAGCTATCTCAGCGGTTAGTCCCAGTGACGATGTGTATGTGTTATTGACTGATGATGCCGCAATGTTGAAGACCCCATCAATTGCGAACATCTTCAATCCTGGGCCTACAAAAAGGAAATCCATGCCTGTCCAACCAGAGCGTCCATGCAAGCATCTAGATGGGCCAGAATACCGTGAATATATACAGAGAGTACAGACACGAGAGTTAGGTGGAGTCTCACCTATGCTACGTGGCCGTGCTGCTCGACAGTTGTTCCCATACAAGAACCTTCCACCACTCAAGGAGCAATTGACAAAGACTAATTTGGATTTGGATTGTGTGGAGGTAGTCCAACCAGTAACGTCGTCACCCCAACAAATCCTAGAAGTCCCAAAAGGTGGCAACTCCGAACATCTACAACAACAGTGGTCAGCTTCAGAGTTGAAGAAATATGATGAATTCCTTCTAGGATGGGCCCGATGGGTTGCTGATCGCATAAACGGCTTTGTGCGCTCAGCTCAGTGCCAGGGAAAAACAAGAAACAAAAATGGCATTTGTGACGCATGCCAAAGTGTTGCCAGTGATGAATCATTCAAGAGAGCGGTTCGCAGGGTGTGTAACAGCAGTGAATGAAGCAATGAAGTGACTGATCCCCAGGCTTGTAGAAGAACAGAGAGTCAAAGCTGTCGCCAGAAAAGCAACACGAAATTCAGAAGCTCCGTGGGAAGCATACACCCAGTTACTTGATGGCAACCGATGGCCGTCAATTACGTGATAAGCTGGCGGACACTCATGTCTTTGCCGCTTTTGAGGCACTGAACAATGACGATAATGCAAAGTGCTTTCTTGGTCTTTATAAAGCAGCTATGGACGGCAATCTGAAGGACCAGCAGACGTTCCAAGAACTGTGTGAGGTTTTCAAGGACCGTCTTAAGCGCAAATACTCCAATGACAAGAACAAGAAATTTGGCATACGATATCCATCTAACTATCTCAATTTCATGATTTTAATGCGTTCACGTGGAGGGGCAACAGCTCGACAGTATGGAATTCTGACTGCACAACTTTGTGGTCCTTCTCCGCGTCACTTAAGGTATGATCTACCAGTTTACTTAGGCGTTATTAATATATTTGTCAGGCAACTGGTTGCAAACTCCGAGGATGCCTTAACAAACCCTTATCTTGTCTTTGAGAATGTTGCTCGAGTCAAACGCCTTATCGAGACTGTCGGATTTAAGGGAGGATTGACAGTTGGGGGAGATTGCACAAAAGTACGCTCTCGACTGTCATTTTCAACCGACTTTGGCAGTCATATTCTTGGGTCTGTGCTACCTCTTGACCAATGTGAGGTAGAGGAGTCGGAGGATATTGACTCGGTAATCACAAATATCAAGAAAAGGAAGGCCATGGCCCATCAGGCAAGAGCTATAATTGCACAGGTCTGCCGCAATTGATTTCTTGTGTAGAAGGAATACATGTCTAATCGTCCAATAGATACCCCAACCAGGCTACCCACCCATGGTCCTTGCTCTCATCCCCACTGATGGCAAGGATAACGCAGAACGCATTCACAAGGAGCTTATGAATCTCCTACAAATGGCAAACCAACTTCGGCTAAGAATTATTGTTTTCTCCGCTGATGGGGCTGCACCAGAACTGGCGGCTCAAAAAATGATGGATGAAGAAAAATCGGAACGAGAAGCCCTTACATATGAATATCCCCTCTATGGCATTTCTCTTCATGCACCCGTCTTTGACCATACAGGCCCTCTTATATCTGTCACTGATGCTCCCCACGGTCGTAAAACATGTCGAAATCAGCCTTTGTATGGGACGCACACTGCAAGCATAGGTCTTGGTTATATCGTCAGCCGATCCCTTGTAGACTTGTGGAAAACCAAGGAGGCTGGCCTTCTACACCGTGATGTGGAGGATGTGGACAAGCAAGATGATGGAGCTGCTCGTCGTCTTTTCCATATAAAAGCGCTGACAGCAATGACGTTTGAAGAATACGGTACCATGAAGGTCCGGGAGGGATTTTTTGGTCTATTCGTTTATCTCTTTATCTTTGGTTCGTGTTGATGTGCCAATATTGAGGAGAACGTACTTATGCAACATATTTAGGAACATTATTCGATGCATGGCTCAGCCGCTCAGTTTCAGTGCGTGATCGGGTACTTGCAGCTCTTCGAGCACGATTTTGGCTCCATATTTGGTTGGTCCATATACACACCATGTCACGCAAGTTCCCAGACCTGTATTCTACAAAACGTTCCTTCATATCTCCTGCAAGCTTCCATATCTTTAATCGGCTTTGCGACACCCTCATCCTTCTCATTCTTGCCTATGGCCGCCACTACCCAGATCAACCCTTTTGCCCCTGGCTTCTTGGGACAGAGTTTGTGGAGCATTTCTTCGGACTCGCACGGATGATATTGCCCAATTTCACCTATGCTGAGCTACTAAAAATGACCCAGAATGTCATGGTCCGCCAGCGGATTCTATTAACTGGGAATTTTAAGGAGAACCGTGAAAGGAACTCTGCATCTGGGTATATTCTTGACTATGACCCATCTCCGTTAAGCCCAGAGGAGCATCATCTGGCTACAGTTAACTTGGCGGAGCTCAATATCAATAGTCTCGTCGTGCTTGCATTTAAAGAAGCCTCATCGATCTCCAAAGACTTACTAGGTCTCTCTGTGCCTGCTATTGGCCCCGAAACCCCACTGACGCTTATTAAAGTGGGAGCACCTCACAGTAAATCGCATAACAAGGTGACACATTCAGATAGCTCATCTGATGAAGAAATTGTGCAGTACGATTCTGCCAGCGATGTGGAGGAAGAAGGGGACAGAGAAGAGGAGGATCTGGGCACACTCACGGCATCAGCTGCTTATATCACTGCCCGATACTCTGCCTTATCTGACGATCTTGAAACTGGTGTCTCAGAATCCAGAAACATACTCGCCATGTATGGACCACCACCTCCAAGTCTACCCAGTTTTCACACTGTTCCAAGCTCTGGGTCATCATCCGCTCATGCCCATAGTACGGTGATCCAAAGCGATCTCCTTGCAAGTGGCAAAGTGACTATCTCTCACATGCTCAATGCCCGCCGAAAACTACAGTCTCAGACATCGGTGCATTCTGAGCGAACTCTGGAGCTGGATAAGAAGTTTGCCCTTCGGAAGGTGATAGACGAAACTGGAAAGATACCGAAGATGTCCACTCAGGAATGCTCACAAAGGGTTCGTATTGAGCAAATACGTGCCGGACTATCAGAAAAGGAAGAAAAGTACCGTGAACACCGTTGGAAGACGGCCTCAAAGTTGCTACGGAATGTTCTTACAACCCGACAAGGTATGTTCAAACTTTTAGCACTTTGCCATGTGACCTGATGGCGTCGCAGCGCTACCAAATCTTGCAACAAGAAATATCAACGCTTTGAACCCACTAAAAGCGGGTGGCTTTGTGATTGCACGCAACAAAACACGCACCTTCATTGGTGAAATCCTAGACCTGTATAAGAAGGGTAATAGCGGCAATTATGGATATGTAGAAACGGCACCGGCTGCTGAAGCATTGTCATACTTGTCTGTTCGAGTATACTTGCCACTTACAATGGTGTGTATTGTGATATTGCTTGATTCGTTGCAATGATCCATTTTGCAGGGGCAGTCACAAGAGGACGATGACGAGTCCATGGAGGCGCCTCCGTTCTCTTGTGTCCACGGAAAATCACACTTACACACACATCTGCCTGCTGATCAAGTGATCTACCATTTGGGAAGGACAGTCTTTACTACAACAGGCTTCAGCAAACTTACACTCACAGAGGAGTCAGAGAAGCATTGGTTATCATTGACCTCGTCTCCAAAGGTACGCTTAGTTGTAGAAAAGTTGCCCAAAATCAAGATACCCGGGGGGAGAATGATGTAGTTGCAAAATTATACACACAATATCATAGAGCTACGCATTACTGTACCTAGTCCTCCCACCTCACCATCAAGACATCGGGGCGGTGTCTTCAGACAGATATCAAGAAGTGCCAAACACGATAGTGGCGAACCTTTGAAAGCTTCCTCCACAATTAAATTGCAATTACGCCTGCCAAAGGAGGTAAAGTCCCACTTTGCAAATGAATGGTAGGTACATTCCCTCGAGGCCTTGTCCGATGTTCATTGGAGCCGTTATTGAAGTGTTATCGAGCCGTTATGAGGACCGGTGTCTCAAGTTCACTGATGTCACGTTTTGGCACAACGTCACACAAGTGTCACATCGTGACATGTGACATGTCTGTCCGACATTGCGGATTTGAGCCCAAAAAGATTGCGGATTTGAGGGGCAATAAATGGCCTTTTGCCGGACAGACCCTTGCAGGAGCTTCCCGGGGCCTCCCTCCCCCCCTTGCTTTCTGTAACAAAATGTTCTTGTGTGTAGTCTAAGCGTTGCACGCCAAGTCCAACGCAAGTGTCATCCGTAATACGAGACGCGAAGTGTTTGGGCTCCCGCCGGCCCACGACGAGGAAGAAGGAAAAGATCACTAGTGACATTTTGCGAGCACTAGATCCAAGTTTGATCAATGCGAGGGCTGTAAACCCGGGGGGGACCGCAAGCTACAAAATGCGCCATTTGCCTGGTAACCTTCTCGTGAAGCAAGTCTGTAAAACGGAATGCTCAGCCCAGTCTACTGGCGCATAAAAAAAAGGTCGTGTTGCACGCATGCGTATATACAATGCTTATCAGACATAAGGCACATGTCCAGCACCCAAGCTCGTTGCGACTCGGCGCCAGTGCCTACGAATATTGTGGTACTTCCACCGTGTGTGTGTGTGGCACTGTGTTTGACTATCACTGGACAACTTGAAATATCCCTTGAAAAATCCGCGAACAAATCTGTCACTCGGATTCACCGCTTCTGTACGTTCACTCGCCTCTTTACTTTCACCACCCATCACCACCCAACAATATGTAAAAGCGGATGCGCACGCAAATGAGCCCCGCGAGGGTCTGTCTATTCTGTGTCTGTACTGCACATCTTTTGATCTAGGCGGTTACTACTTGTCTCCCTTATTTTTTATTTTGCAATTTACTGGCGCTCAGAGGGTCAATGCCTTTTTTTTGGTATCCATTTACGTGCACCTCGAGGCGCTGAACCCCATGTGGCACCTACAGCATACGGTCAATGCCTTATGGGGTGTCTTCAACTCAGTGACCAGGTGGATACTTCATTTGGTAATTCTTCCCGATGGCATTGAACCATGCGCACGACCAAACGAACTAAAATGTCATACGCTGCATTTCTACACTGCAAACTCAGAACACAGCATGGATAATTCGAGATTCTTACAAGTATATAGGTGTATCATCCATCCGATATCATCTCCTACATAGATATTCACCACAATCAGGAGGAAGGGAAGAACATAGGCACATAGTAGAATACATAACAAAGTGCTCCATAGGGTTTTGTACCTCAACGTGCACGTTAATGGATACCAAAAAGCAGGCATCATTTCACTAAGGTGCTGATCGATGGACGCTCAGGGCAGGGCGCAGAGGCGTGGGAGGTGGCGTAGGAGGCGGTCAAGCCACGTTGTTCATAGGAGAAACTGCAATAGGTCAAAATACCAGTGAGTATTCCGAAATGGAAACATGTTAGATACGTGCTGGCTGAGGGGCTGGGCAGTGCTGTAGTAGCGGCCCCATGTGTCGTGATAAGTGACCTAAGCTGTCGTTCGTCCACGACAAGCTAAGGAATACTCCCATCAGTGATGAGATAAGCAAAGCACAGCGTGAGAACCAACCTTGATCTCTACCTTGGTAGCCTCGACTCGCAAAGAAAGCACATACAGCCTGTATGTCAGACCGCATCCAACAGCAAGCAAGAGTTGCTGGGATATCCTAGGAGAACGATGGCTCTTGGTTCGCATCTGTAGAAATTGATTCTCGAAACTGGTTTTTGGTCGGTACAAGGATGGTCATGGCGGATGGTCAACGGGGGCACAACAAGCATGCAGGGACAACAGCTTCGTACATTGCCAAAGTTGTCCTATATTCGCTCGCTTGTGGAATCGCACCAATGGACTCTGCACGGTCAAGTATTTGCAGTGCTTCGCTCAATTTTTCAGCAACATATGGGACGACGTTGCGGGGAAGCAGGAAATGAAGGTAGAGTACGAGACCGTAGATGCCAAGGATGGAAAGACAGAGGCTGAGGATATTAAGGAAATCCATGTTTGGAGTGTACGTGGGGACTGGTACACACAAGTAGCTGACAGGTGTGTGAGGGAAGAAATAGTTCGCGCAAGAAGGGCATTTGAGTATCGGTTTTGTAGTTTGCAGCAGGAGAAAGGCGTCAAAATCCCAAATGGGAACCCCGAAGATCTAGATCGGCTAAGTGTACTATAAGAAATTTGATTGGTTGTCATGGGTCACGTGATTGGAAAATCTTTGTGATTTAATTTTTTTCCCAGATTACATGAGCTGAAGAGGTGAGTAACTTAATTACACCGGTACAGGCGCTATGGAGGGCCTTTGCCTTGGACAGTTGGCGTAATTTCGCCTCCACCCATGTGACAAACACGTGACAAAATGAGCTCCGCATCTCGGTTGCAACCGAAGACCATGTTCCCAGAATGCGGCTACATCACACGTTCACGTGTAGTGCGATAAAATTCAATTTGATAAGTCATTTATTAGTATAAAATACACCAATGAACAATTTATTTTTAAACTCAGCCACTTTTTTTTTTGCTAAGTCAATCATTCAGTGTACTGTATAAATGAGGTCGCGGCCAATCTTACACATGCATGCAGGACAAGTCAACGGGAACACACTAAGTTGGTGTACAGTATATGTAATGAAATAAGTTCTGGGACAGGAGTGATGCGGAGTAGTGCCCACGCATGCAAGGCTGACCCATGAGGGTGCCTGGAAGTGTTGTGGTCCAAAGCCCCCCTTATATACGTACTTCATCGTACCTAGGCTGCATTCGGTGTAGTAACGGGGATATTAAGTACGTGAGTTTGAGAGTCAGAAGTGAGGGAATGAGGTAGAAAGCGAGGAGTAGAACACGGGGAATGGAGTTACAGTAAGCTATGATCCTAGAACAGAGTTGCGTCGTGTGCTCATAAACAGCCCAAGTTCATCACGAGGGCCCACCACGACTTGGAGGCAAAGAGCTTGAAAGTGAACCGTTCAATTGCAATGCCTCACCATGTCTCCCATCTGATACTAATTCGAGCTGTCTCAACACAACCAACTCGATTAATGGCATCATGAGATTTTCCGTTTTTTTTTTCATCTCAACAACATCGACAACATCTCTCTACACATAAAAGAGTCCAGAAAGGAGCGACAAGACAGACTCCAAAAGGAAAGCAGGAAACACAGTTACGGTGGGGGGGGAAAGATCGAAAATGTGGATTATAATATTTTCGCAAAATGATAGTAGAGCCCGAGAGTTCACACTGTCCGAGAGCAAGTCCATTCAAACCCAAAAATAAAAGAGGCAAACAAACAAACAATAAAGTCCTATGGTACGCGTCAGCCCTCAAAGGTATAAAAGTGCGAGATTTAAAAGTGATTGTAGTCGTGTGGGTACAGGCGCTTGATTTCTTCGGTTTTTTTCTACTGTGGCAGAAGCTTGAGCACGACGTTCGCCAAGAGACTGGCCAGGCTGATCAGGCCCCCAAGAATAGTATTCAGCAACGTCGGCACCGGCGGGATGTAAGGGGTCAAAATAGCGTTCAAAGAGGCGAAATCGGGCGTCCCAAGACCCGTCACGGGGTCCCAACCTTTCGCCGCCTAAATCCAAAAGAATGAACACATGTCAAACACGAAATAAAGAGACGGGCAAAACGCACGCTGAAACCCTGAGTGCCACACCCCGGCGCATTCCCCTCAGTGATGTCATTCAGCCCCCCCGTGCCGATCGAGTAGAGCATCGGGTTGAGGAAGCCCAGGGGGGGCTTGCCTGCGGCGATCGATGCGTCATTCAGGAGCGTGATGATGGCCGCAAAGGTCGGCGCGGCAGCGGAAGTGCCACTGCTCAGCCCAAGATCGCCTGCCCAGGATACGAGGAAGTTTGCCGCTTGCGCCGAGACATCTGGGAAGCCCTGCAGATCAATTACGGATGTTAATGCTTCTCAACGCAAGGCATAAGGAATAGGTAGACATACGCGGCCAGCGCTGTGTATGATTAAGGTGAGAATGAGGTCGAATGAGGAGAAAGGAAACATACGGGTTGAAGAGCCCCTGGTATTGGCCCTTGGGAAGGTTATTGAGGTAGGTCTGGACGGCCAATTGCTGATAGGCTGGAATCGCAAACTTTTGATTTTCCGTGTCAATATCGTCGGGAGGGGAGAGCCAGACAAGATTAAATAGGAAGCTTACGTAGTTGCTGAAGCCACCGCCCGAGAACGGTGCCGCGACTTCTGGGATCCCGATAGTCCCGCCTACCGCAGTGACGCTGTCCAGAAGAGTGTAAACACAGTTGAACTAGGAAGATGGTAGAATATGACGTACTAGGGACAACTCGCGGGGAACTGGGGCAGGAACACAGTCTGGCCGGCGTGGACATTCGAGGAGCACAGCTGTGTCTTGGGGTCTGGGTTGCCGTCACCGGCACCGCCATCGCCTGAAGCGAAGAGGACAGACACGCCACGGGAGCCTGCACATAGCAGGCATGAGTGAGCAGCAATGCCACACTATGATGAACAAACTTACCAAGGAGCGCGAATTCCTTGCATACACGGACTGCATAGTCAAAGGGCACTAGAAACAAGGCGCGGCGGGCAGGCGTCAGCTCTAGTCACGTGCATACAAAGAGGGAAGCGATGTTGTTCTCACCTGTCTGCTCGTCATCGGCGTAGCTCGTCGAAATGGTCTGTGGTAAATTCGCACTGCGCAGCTTCAACATAAATTGCAGCCACTGATACGACACCCCAAAATACGAGCGTAAATAAGTCCAACAGAATGAAGGAACGGAGATACACCACGCACGTCGTCGTAAGGCTCGTTCGTGTTTGTTGGTGTGTTGGCACTCGGCTTGAAGGGTGGGCTCCCCCCGACCGAGTAAAACGTTCCGGGCGTCGGGAACGTGAGCCCCAAACCAAACTGGACGTCCAAGTTGGCCTCCAGGCCAGCATCTCGCAGCGTCTGGTCATTTTGCCCGCCTGCCCACACACCACACAACCAACGGTCAGACCGTCTTCCTACAAGTATAGGCAAGAAGCACACGCACCGTCGACCTCGACGACCTGGAATGTGGAGTTGACTGCGTTTGGAAGCTCGAGCGCGTAGAACGACTGCAAATCTTGCATATTCGCAAACTGGCCCCCGTACCCGGTGATCCCGATTGCGTTCTTGGAAGCGGCGGCGAGTTGATAACCGCCTGTCCGGTACAACTGCTGTAGGCAAGAGACAGTGATCACGTCGGTGCAGTTTGTGCCGAGACGCGGGTCCATGAGGACTCCAGGAGGAGTACTAGGAGGGGGCGGAGGATTGAGGATGGACAAGGTGGAATTGAGGACGTTGAAAATGGGGTTGGTGGTCATCGGCTTGGGGCGGCCAAAGTACGTCGTGGGCTGGACTACTTCGATGTGCTCGTGCAGGTGCTCCGGAAGGCTGTAGTGCGTTGTGCGGATGAGCACGTCCCCATTATCGCCGACGCGAGTATGCTTCCAAAGATGGAACTCCTACGCGTGACCCACCAATACCAAAGCGTGAGAAGGGCAGTGTAATGTGAAGGAGAAAGGGGTGCTTACCGTGTCCAGCATTTCCTCCGCTACTGCAACAGGCACATGAATTGTAACCCAATCGCCCGCTTGAGACCGCTGAACCATCTCCTCTCCTGTGAGACAATACTCGTCCAACCACGCATCGACAGCCTCGACACTACGTGGATCTGGCCGGACGAGCTCGTCGACTTGTTCCTTCAAAAGGTGCTGTCCATACCGTACGTGATGCGGATCGCTGACCTCGTACAAATGACGCTCGAGCTCAGAGAAGCGGGACTGGGGCAGAGCGAGGCGAAGCACGATGATCTGCGCAGGGGGTGCCCGACCGAGATTGATCCAATTGGATGGGGGTGTGATGGAATCTTTCAGTTTTGGGATGCTCGGGCTCAGGAGAGGGCTCAGACTTGGAGCGGCTAGTGATGATTGAAGTCTGCCGAGGGCCAATGCAAGGGAAATCGTCAAGAAAGAAAAGAGTGGACGCATTGTTGCCAAGCGACAAAAGAGTGTGTGGTGTGTGCGAGGAGGGGAGAGAAGACCCGAGGCCAGGAAACCCCAAGCGGCGTTTAAGTACGATGACATACGAAATCTACGAATGCGTGCCTTTAATCAGGTCCCGCTAAGGTAAGGACCGTGGAACCTCCGTCATGGCGACCTTGCCCCAAAAAGCTCGAATCACTGGATGATGGATCTGTCAAGTCCGTGTCATCGTTCTTGATGTCCACGCAAAGAGAAAGAAAGAGCAAGAGAGATGACGGTCTGAAGCGAACAGAGTAGAGTACTAATTCCCTACTGTAGTCGATGTGCGGAAATAAGAATGAGGAATAAAGCCCAGGTGCGCAGCAGGAAAGCGCCCGTTGTCTCACGGGTGCTTAGTCGGAATTGATCAAGTGCATTGAGGCACAGGGCACGATCATTCAAGTAGTTGATGAATCTGACACGTGCATTAGTGGCGTCAATGGCGGCCGTGCCAATGGCAGTACGCGTCGTACTACTGCTACTGTACAGTTACCGTTTCAGCGACACAAAGAGCATTTGAAAACAATACGTCTGCGAAGAGGCAAAAAATGTGTGTGTGTGATTGTCAGAACCGCGTCGCACGTCTCAAGTTGAGACCTTTTTACTTGGAGTTCCAATCCGTGACCCAACGACTAAGTAAAAGATCAACTGCATCAAGAACGTTCGGCAACTCCAAATTGCTCAGCGGCACGCCAAACGATCATTCTTAGTGTAGTGTATACCTCGAGGCTTGACGTGCTTGACGGCCTGTCCGTAATACCGCAAGGTGACAGATGCCAGCTTCCAAAGCAAAAAAGAATGCAGCGAAGCCACCCGAAACCGATACTACATATTGCGGTAGTATGCGCAATATATATGCACCGTGATCCCCGGCTATTGTCAGTAACGCTGCGTAGAGGTCATGGGAGCGGTGGACACTAAGTCGTGGGGTTGGGGATGTCCATCGAAGGGTCTCGTGGAAAAAGTCTTGGCCAGGGTTCCAGTTCAGGACGTTCGAGCCTCGGGGTGTGCACACGTACATATACACACTGGCACGCACGAGAGCAGACCACGTTTTGCCTTGGTCAGTGAAATTTTTTTGACAGAGCTTGGCACTGTCAAGTTGCTTTGACCTCAGAGAGTTCATGGGCCGATTGACAGGAACCTGTTTTGAGGCGCCGAAGCCAGGTGCCTAAGCCGTAACTCAAACAACGGCTTGTCTTCGGCGGTCAGGGAAGCCTTGTATAACCGACAACGTAACTTGCCATTTTCAAATCGGCCATGCCACCTCATCCACTCGTCCAGAGAAGGGGAAATGAAGCAGTGAGCGAGGTGTTCTCGTCACTCCGTGCCAATTACCGACATGCTACATGTATAGTGCTCTAAATAATCTATACGTCCGCTATAACGCTACGCCCTCCTTTAAATTTTTAAAACAATTTCCTTCAGCCTCTCAAAACATGGCGTCCCAAATCCCGTCACAGGATCCCATCCAGGCGTCGCCTAAAACCCCCACGCATGCTCAGGATTATAAATACTGAACAAAGATGCAACAAAGGGGGGAGGCACTCACGTTGAACCCGGGCGTCCCACACCCCGGCGCGTTCCCAACCGTAATATCGTTGAACCCTCTCCCGTTCAACGCGTAGATCAACGGGTTGAGGAACCCCAATGAGGGCTTACCCGCGGCGATGCGAGCATCGTTCAGCAGAGCGATAATCCCAGCAAACGCGGGCGACGCCGCCGACGTGCCGCCGATGTGCTCTGGGCGCCCCCGGAGGACGATGCGAAACTTGTCCGCCTGCGCCGAGACGTCCGGGATCGCCTACAAAAAACGACGATCGTACGTCAAGGGCCCCTTTTCGTTTTACTCTAACGAGGAAAGATGAAGCTCGCGTACACGTCCTTCGAGGTTGAAAAGTCCCGCATAAGTGCCTTTGGGCAGCGATTCGAGAAACTTGGCTACGGCGGCCTCTTGCCACTTTGGCCGCGAGAACTAAGTTTTTTTCTTTATCAGGTTTGGTTGTTACACGCCAGAAGAGAGAGAGAGAAATTTACAACGTTGCTAAACCCGCCTCCAGAAAAATTAGCAGCGACCTCAGGAATGTGGGTCGTCCCGCCGACCGCCGTCACGCTGTGCGCCGTCACGAAAAGCATCAATCGCGAGTACATGGGCGACAGAGAGACGCGGGGCTTTACAATGGGCAGCTTGCGGGGAAATTGGGTATGAATCTGGTCTGGTTCTTGCCGTCGTTCGTGAAGCATGTCTGCGTCGCGGGGTGGGGGTTGCCATCTCCGACGCCAGTGTCTCCCGAGCTGAACAACAGCGAAGTACCGCGCGCACCTAGCCAACGAACGACTTAGAGAATGACACATGACCGAGAGGGGGGGACGGAGAGCGCACCAAGTTGAGCAAACCCTGCGCATATGCGACGCGCAAAGTCGACAGGTACTACATCGATGCCCTCGATAAGTCAACGAAGACAGCAGAACTTGAAAGGTTCACCTGTTTGCTCTTCATCGCCATAACTCGTCGAGATGGTCTGAGGGATCTCCTTTTGTGCGAGGATAAAGTCTAGCCACTAACACGGAACTTGAAGTCACAGCACAAGACCGTGAAATAGGTCGCGTCCATACCTCCCCGTAAGGTTCGTTTGTGTTTACTGTCATATCTTCATCCGAGACGAATGGCGGCCGTCCACTGGTCGAGTAGAACGTGCCCGGAGTAGGAAACGAGATCCCCAGAGCAAATTGCACATCCAAATTGGCCTCGGCTCCGGCCTGACTCTGATTATTTAGGCCATCTTTATACCAAAGGTGGTATCGAAAGTAGTTACTCAAAGTCATCATCCCCAGAAGAGAAAATAAGACAGAGAGATACACACCATTGACGAGTACAACGTTAAAGGACGTGTTGACTGCAGCAGGGACTTGTTCCTCATAGAATCGCCGCAGATCTGCAAAGCTGGCGAATTCTTCCAAATAGCCGGTGAGTGCGATCGCGTTCTTGTCTGCAGCCCGTGGGATGTACTTGGCGGTGCCGTAGAGTTGTTTGAGACACGAAACGGTTATAGTCGTGTTGCAACTCGCGTTGACGGTCACCTCGGAGCCAGCAATAGCGATCGTTGTTTCAGCGGAGAAAGAGGAGACATCGGAAGCCGGTGAGAAGTGGAACGTCGTACGCTGAGCCCTCGCACGATGAAATGCCGTGGTGGGCTGGACAAGCTCGACGTGCCGGTCAAGGTGCGCCGGTAGGCTATATGCGGTCGTGCGCACGAGGACATCCCCATCCCGGTCATGCTTCCACACGCGAAACTCCTACGAAAACAAAAAAACGCAAAACCGATTCAAAAAAAAAAGTCCCGATCCAAGGAAAAAAAGTAACAGCGAGCGACATACAGCACCGAGCATGTTCTCCGCCTGCGCAACAGGCACGCGCACGGTGATCCAATCTCCTGCGGACGACGGGTGACACGCCTCCCTCTGAATCCCATGATCGGCCAGCCACTCGTACACCGCAACGAGGCTGCTCGAGTGGGGCGCAACGAGCTCCTCTACCTCCTCCTTGGACAGATGCTCACCGTAACGCGTGTGGAACGGGTCGCTGATCTCTGCGAGGTGCCGCTCCAGCTCAGGGAAGCGTGGCTGTATCAGAGCGATGCGCAGTTGGATGATGTGTACGCCGGGTGCACGTCCCATGTGGGTCCAGCCGCGCGGCGGTGTGATGCTCTGGCGGAGTTTGAGGCCACGGCTGGTGGCAGAGGCGGGGCATACCATGAACAGTGAGACGAGGAGAGGGAGCACGCGCATGACGACTAGAGAATCATATGAAGGAGACTCTGAATATATATATATATGCCCATACTGGATTGCCATAAGAGTTTCTAAAAGAAAGCCGAGGCAAGACTGGAGGACCAGGTGGGGATAAGTCGGTTCGATTCCGTCCTTTGGGAAATGCAGTTGCCAGAAACGAGTATCTCAGAGGGACGTCAGGCTTGGCGGCCTGCGCGGCCGCCCGACCGACCGTTCATCTCGGGATTCCAGTGGTCAAAAAGAAGTGCACGTGATGTATTCACATGTCGGCCAGCCGTTATTCAATTCAGT
>QLOT01015522.1:4942-15847 GCA_003313875.1 Russula aff. compacta | reverse complement strand
ATGTGTTAGCGCAATAAAAAAGGTAAAACTTTTCACCATACTCCAGGATTATCATCCTCGGTATTGGCGTACAAAAAAGCTTGATTCCTGAGGAGTGACTTTGCAGCCATGCGATGCGTGTCATCGGTATTCAAATTTAGGTCACAACAGGCTTTGCCAAAAGTGCTAATTGCCTCAATGCCAAATCGAGCACGATATGTGTCTCGAACATGCTGTGCCACCTAGTGATATTCCTTTAGTAAGATGATACTGTCCCAAGAGGATACGTACAACCAAAGTGACCACATCACCAGGTGTGATGTTGTGTATGATAGCCATCACATAAACCTTATTCCAAACAGATTGCAACATTTCGATTTGCTCCAGCATTGACCACAGTATCACCCATGGGTCACCAGACCAGGACACGAGCCAGTTGACAGTTGGTATAACACAATATCACCACCAGGGAGGACTGCCATCCTGACAGCGAGCTGGGAGATCAGCAGTATTAGGGTGACAGCAGGTTGGCTTGTTAGGCTTCTCTACTTTCATGAGGGACTATACTTGATAGGATAGCGATGCCTTCAGATAGAGGAATGAAAGGACTTACCTTGCTGTTTAGACAAGTCCTTGGCACCTTACAAGGACTACTGAGAGCGGCAGCACATTCGGCTCCTTCCATTTCATTGTGGTCTAAGAGTCCTCCAAACTGGACAAAGTCTTCATCGTCACCCTTCTTTTTACTTCTTTTTGATCTGGACTTTGAAATGGCAGTAATGCTACCAGACATAATAGATGCATTGTCAGTGATGCTGTGAGAGTGACTACTAGAAGAGCGCAAGCGCAACGAGGCAACGTCCATGAATGTCTTTGCCTTGGATTTCATTTTAGATGGTGGGGGGAATGAGCGTGGCTCAGCAAGATTGGCAGTTTCTTGGACCCAGTTTTTGATGACTGCTATATCGGAGGAGCATTCACCAACCGCATTACTAGGAATGGGGCGACACAACAACAAAGTTAGAGGACATAATTGGAAAGATATAACCAACACCACCTTTTTACACAAGCCTTAAGTGGCCCAGATATAGCCACCTCAAGACTGGCGCCTGCCATATCTCCATCTCCATCTGATGACCTATCATCAGCCAGCATCCTTACCTGTTCCCTCAATGGTATCTTCTTTCCGGCTCCCCTTTTCTTCATCACAGGTCCTGGCTCGTCATCCACACTTGACTCTTCGTTGTCTTCTTCAGCTTGGCATCCCTTACCACTTTGACCATATTCTTTGTCAGCATCATCATCCCCCGAGTTGCTACTCTCACCATCCTGAACTGAAGTGGTGGGTTCTGAAGCTCGAAAGGGATCAGCACGCTTGTGGGGCCTCCTTGACAGCACAGGTCAAGGGGTGGTTTGATCACCTTTCCCTAGCCTGTGCTCAAGATCCCCCAACCGCCTGAGCTTCTTTTTCTCACTCTCTTCTTTTGTGGCTTTGGCATCTGAATCGGCCTTACAAGCTGCCGCCATCTCAGTAGCTGTTCATTGTATTTGCTTGGCAACTACTGCACCAGGATGCTTGTTGGCATTCTGGGCACGAGTAGTTATATGTTTGGTGGAAGGAGTCATGGATGTAGGATGTGTTTTATAGAGGCCAAGAGTGGTAAACGAACGCTGCAGTGCCGCAAGAGAGGGTGTCAGCAAAGCAAAAGACTGAAAAAAAAATGTGGCTGTTCAACTGGGCCCAATTTCGGACTAGCACCATTTATGTATTTTCCAGCGATGCACTACAGTAAGCGCCAGCAGCGTCTTGGGCTTGACCCACCCACCGCTACTTTGAGTATGCTTGCTATTCGTCAGAGTCAGAAGAATAACATTTTCTGCACCATCCCTGGTTGTAGACAATTCTTCACAAGTCTGTCTGGGCTATCTCGACACATTCTTGCTATCCATGCCAGTCTGGAACTTGCTTTACCAAAAATCGAGCCTCTGTATTCGGAATTACTCAATGATTCACGACCTTCCACAGGCACTCAATCAGATCAGCTTGCGCCAATGGAATATTGCGCAATTTCTGATTTACCTGATCAGCATTTGCCATCACCAGAGATTACAAATGAAGATAAGGATAATGATATGTTCAGTGTCCTACATTTTCCAACATCCTCGCCATGTCCTACAAACACTCATAACCCATTCTCATTTCCTTACTCTCCCGACAATCAACACGGTGCAGATCAGGATGTGTCCATGGAGTATGATGCCAGTTTACATACTCCTGATTGCATCTTTCCATCGCCATTACGCTCGCTACATCTTGCCCCTGACAGTTTTAATTCTGTGGGGGAAGCCAGCATAGATGGCCTCAACGTTGATCTCCAAGATCCCGAGGAACCTACGGGCACGCCAAGGAATTTGGATATGGGTGGGATGTCCCGCACATATCATCCATTTATTAATGGTGTGTTATTTATTTCCAACCGCTGCTGCAAGCGTCACTACAAGATAATTCAATTAGGCACACCATGCGATTCGCTAGGAAATAATCTACCTCCAAACTTGCCCCCCTGTCCTCACCTTCCTAACCAAGATGATTGGTCGCCTTTTCAAGATGGAAATGCATTTAAACTAGCCGAGGTCTTGTATTTAGAAGTGCAGATTTCTGCTGGTAATATTGACTTGATATTGAGGATTTGGGCAAATTCCTTATCTGATCCTGACAACAAAGCACTATTTCTCGATCATAACGATCTTTATACTCAAATAGATTCAATCCCTCTCTGTGACGTTAAATGGGATTCCTTTTTCATCAAGTACACTGGATCTCTACCGGAGGGTGATGTTCTGCCTTGGATGATGACTAAATATCCAATTTACTATGGCAATCCCCATGCGATCATCCACAATATATTATCAAATACTGATTTTGATGGAGAATTCGACTATGTGCCTTATCAAGAATATGATTTGAATGGGAAGCATTGCTATCATAATCTCATGTCCGCTAATTGGGCCTGGAAACATGCAGTAAGAGTTAATGTTTTTATGGACTCTTGCATAGTAAAACTTATTATTCATCCTAGGATCTAATTGCTGAAGATTCTAGTTGTAAGGGCGCGATGTTCGTGCCTATAATTCTCGGGAGTGACAAAACAACTGTATCGGTTGCAACGGGAAACAATGAATATTGGCCACTCTATATGTCAATTGGAAATATTCACAATTGTGTGTGGAGGGCACATCGTAATGGACTTGTTCTTCTTGGATTTTTGGCAATACCCAAAAGTGTGTATATGCATGTCACTCGTCTCAGAAAGCATGCTAACATATCACAGCCAATAGAGAATACTCTGATGATGCTGATTTTCGGAAATTTCGCCGACAAGTGTTTCATACATCCCTTGCCACAATATTGGAGCCACTGCAACGTGGGATGACAAAACCAGACATCATGCGTTGCCCGGATGGACACTATTGTCGACTGATTTATGGCATAGGCCCTTATATTGGTGACTATCCTGAACAAGCTTTGCTTGCTGGCATTGTCCAAGGATGGTGTCCAAGGTTTGTGTCGTTTTACAATCAAAAAAGCTCAAATTCTGACTCACATCTGATCAGATGTACGGCTAGCCCAAAGAAGTCGTTCAGGGGTCCCACCATCTTATGTTGTCACAAACACACTGACTATCTGGCCCAAAACTACCAGATGGGCACTCTATGGGAAGAATATGGGATTGTTGGCAATATAGTGGTCTGTTCTACTATCCCTTTCACATGTTTTATCTACATCATGCATGTTATCTATATCACATGTGCTATCTATATCACCGCGTGCTATCTATATCATGTGTGTTATCTATAACATGCATGTTATCTACATCTCGTGTGTCATCCATTTCATGTGTGTTATCTATATCATGCGAATGCTGCATTTACTAACCAGTTTGTGCTCTAGCCATTTACACATTACTTTCCACGTGCAGATATTCACAAACTTTTGACACCTGATCTCCTTCATCAAGTAATTAAGGGCACATTTAAAGATCATTTGGTAACTTGGGTGGAACAGTACATTGAGCTAACACATGGGAAGCAACAAGTGAAGAAGATAATGGCAGATATTGACCATTGGTGAGCATGATTCTATTGAAAGCATATCATACTGATTTTCCCACTAGCATCAATATTGCTCCACCATTTGCAAAGCTACGTTGATTTCACAATGGGCAAAAATTCAAACAATGGACAGGGGACAACTCTAAAGCATTAATGAAGGTGAGCAACCACTATCTGCTTGTTGAACCGTGATGAAAACTGGGGACACTTACAGGTCTTCCAGCCTGCAATTGTGGGTCATGTCCCAGATGACATGGTACATTGCATCAGCACATTTATGGACTTCTGCTACATCGCACAGTGGGACGTGCTCAATAAAGATTCTCTTGAGCAAATGGAAGATGCCCTTTCCTGCTTCCATGACTATCGTACTGTTTTCGAGGAATGTGGAGTTTGGGATGGATTTGCCCTCCCTCGACAACATGCTCTGGCCCACTATGTTGAACATATTTGGGTGTTTGGTGCCCCAAATGGGCTCTGCTTGTCGATTACTGAGTCAAAGCATAGGAAAGCCGTAAAAGAACCATGGCGAAGATCAAATCGCTACAACCCTCTTGAACAGATTTTGACAACGAATCAGCGCTTGGATAAGCTGGCAGCTGCATGCGTAGACTTCACAGCTTGTGGGATGCTAGATAATGATAACAATCCCAACATTCCTTCAGGGCAGATTGGAGGTAATATGCCATATGCTTATCACCCGGTGTATATACTTATTCTACTGCAGCAATAGGATCATTGCTTCCTGGACAATCTGTGTTGCAAAATACACAATCAAATGTTCATGATACTGGCATGAATGAGGGAAATGATAATGACAGCACCAATCCCACTAATGACAATCAAGATGAACAAATAACTGATGACGATGTTACTGCGAGTGTGACTTTGGCTAAGAAAAAGAGTGAGTGTAAAGTCTTTACAATGGTCTTTTGGTTGCGCTCACCACCAACCGAGTAGTTAGAACATATCATATCTTGGAAGTTGCTCATCTTCTGAACATGCCCAATTTTCCCCTTCTTCTAGGAAACTTCCTTCATACTCAACTCTGTGGCTGGCGAGGGGATACTGGAACTATGTGCCTTCCCACATTTAATGGCAAAATATCAATTTTCACTTCTGCACTTTCCATCCACCATGCCCCAAGTGATCTATCCAACATCCATGGTATGTAACGCAAAAGGATTCATGCTGTTAGTTCATGGAGAAACGGGCCCGCACAGTACGACTGCATTTTCGTCAATACTTATTACTTATCAATCAATTCCTGGAGCTGGGATGGACGGAATAGAGGTTGCACAAGTTCGGCTTTTTTTTTCTTTCAAATATGGTTCCACTATCTACCCATGTGCTCTCATATCCTGGTTCACTCGTATAGGGGATCAGCCTGATGAAGCCACAAACATGTAGGTAGTTGAGAAGGGTGATATGGATAGCTCCCATTCCTATGCTGTTATTCACTTAGATACTGTGATCAGAGCAGCTCATCTGATCAGCTTCTATGGCAAGGATTTCGTTTCGAAGAAGCTCACAGCACATACGTCTCTTGATGCGTTTCCTTGCTTTTATGTTAACAAATTTATTGATTACCATAGCCACCAGCTCATATGACCCCCTTTATACCATACAAGTACTCTATTTGTTTGTGTAACAAAAAGTACTTTGAATAACTAACAATGCGCAATGCGCGTGTAATACAATTAAGCAGCACTATTAGTATTCCTTAGCGGGTAAACTGAGGCATGCAGAGGAAGTGCTCTGGGCACTCCAGGGCTGCCAAATTAGGGCGTGTACACAGCATATAGCATGGGTTGAACCCATGCTATATTTGAGGCTTCGAGGTCAACTATGCTCTGCAGGCGTCCAATGAGCCAACTATCAGTACCATCATACAATGAGTTATGGAACACACTATGTGGTGTCAGGTATGCAAACCGAAGAAGCCACCACCCACGGCTACGTGAAGTGAATGCAGGATGCAGGCACAAAGACCCTCACACCTCACTAGCATATAAGATGATACTCACACTAGCACAACCACCCAATGGCAGACAATATGGCACGTTAAAGCGGGAGCTGTGTTCTCCCATTTACCCTATGTGTTGGAATCAAACTTGCACCACTTGTCTTGCTGTAGTTTGCTCCATTTTAGTACTGTACACACCCAAATTTTTAGCACCATACTAATTCCTTCTATTTTCCTGTTCCCCACTGGCAATCTCATTTCCCACACACAGCTCGAACAGGTTGTCACATTTATCTCACGTTTGTACCAACTACAATGTACAGTACTTGATTGCTAGGCCGCGCTTGTGAATGTTGAATCCCATGGAGCACACCGTCGCCACCCTCTTGAGTGCTACCTAACACAACAGCAAAGGAGTCAGTATTTTAGCCAATGATATACTGATAAGCCTATGTCTTTATGGTCTAAGTGGCTTATTGGCTATAGATTATTAGGGTTTCAAATAGTACTTTGTATGCATTGTATGATAAAAATCTGGTTATAATCCTGATTTAAAAAGGGACTGAGTTTGTGCAGAGCCATAGCCAGCATAAAATAATGGGATGGATCAATGACTTGGGGGACTTGGCAACTGCTGTCAACTTGGGCTGCTTCGCAAACTTTTCAGACTTTGCCAAGTCAGCCAAGACCGCCAAGCCAAGCCAAACCATGACACATCAAGTCATGCTGTAAACATGCCAATGGCTGTGTAGGTAGCAGTGCCCGTGGTTATGTAACAGAGGGGGGATAGACCTAAAATAGTTTATTAGTGACAAGACGGGCGAGGGTATCGTACCTCAGCCCAAGCCTCTTAGATCGGTCGGGTGGGACAAGGCGTGGCGCTGCGGGTGGTGAGGCACGAAGTCGAAGCAGGTGTGGGCAAGTCGAGTCCCATGGTACGAGGCACGAGGCACGCATGGACAGTGAGAGGCAGAGAGAGGCGGTTTCGAAGGGGGCACTGTAGATTCATGAGCAAGAGACAGTTTATGAAGTACACGCCTTGTAAAACGTCGACTGAATGGACGTAGTAAATGGCGAGCTTGTTGTGCAGGCTTGTGTAGCCGGCCTTGAGGCTGTCGAAGCGTGGGTGCGTCAAGACTCAAGAGGGAACAGAACGAGATGAGAGGAAGATGACAAAGACGTGTGAGAAGACGAGAGAGAGGGAAGAGAACACACACTGAGATTCGGCACTGCGAACTGATGCCATCCTCGAGCGAGGAGGCTGCTTAAATACATGATACTCCAGTAATCCTACATCTCCGTGGTATCGAGGGGGCCGATGAGCGGCATACGTATTGCCAATCGTTTGTATCGAGCGCAAGGAACAATTGTCAGTAATGGTACTAAAGTAAGAAAAAGGGGCGCACTGGACGCTGTTTCGTATAGCAAGAGTCGATCATAGTAACTAAAAGTAGAGATAATGAGCATAAAAATGGTAAGGAGAAAGAGAATGCCTTGTTAGTTAAGGCAAGTTTTTGGTGTTGTCGTCGTGCGCTGAGTGTCGAGAGCGAGCTAGTGGTTGAAGGGCGTCGACTGGCCGATTCTTGAAGGGGATGTGGTTGGACTCTTGGGGGCAGAACAAGTGGTGATTTGCTCATGGTTGCCTAGCTCAAGTGTTTGAGGGGACGGCGACGTTTGGAACAGGGAGATCTTGAAGAGGAAAAGCGCGAGGATTATGAAGGCGGTGAGCGAGAGGTGGTCGTGGCGGTAGGAGAGTGGAAGAAAGGGGTGACGAGCCTACGTGTCCTGTTCCTGACGATCACTGCAGTACGTCCGATCCGAGCCAATCCGAGAGTAAGTCTGAGTGCTCCGACGTGCCTGATCCACTGTGCTCTGAGCGCTCCGAAGTGGCTGATCCGCTGCGTTCCACGCTTAGATCCGAAGGGAACCTTATAATGCCAAGTTAATTCACATGTGATCAGTCCACAGTCATGCCAATTCCCATGCAGTTGTGCAGTGCGAGTGGTGCTATTGTGCACTGGCATATGCCTGATCATTATCACGCCCAATCGGATCGGATCGTAACTGGGCTGTGCAACCGGTGGCGCAAGTTGCGGAGTTTAAAACGAAATTTTCTGACGATGTTCGATGTTCGATTGTCCTCCTGTCCAACACGTCTTCCTGCACCACCAGAAGCCTTTGGCATGGTGTAAGATTGGACAAACACATGATCTGCGGGACTATCTTGTTCTGTCAATGCTCTTTTCTTCCCTCCAACCATCTTCTGCCCAGCATTGCAAATAACCACTGTCAGGACACTCCGATGGGTCACAGTGACCAAAAAGGTCAGACTTTTATCAAGGGTCCCTGGGAACTTTTTTAATAGGCACACCTTTGGGGAATGAACAAATAGCTTCACAAAAAAAGGCCTATGCCATTTGAATAGCCAGCTTTCAGACCCAGTGAAGGCGATAGTGGTATGCCCGTACATCTATGTACTCCTGTTTTCTAATGAATGAAAATATGCTTTAAATATAGGTCTGCCTGGGACATCATGAATACTGTGGAGAAGCAACTTCAGGGAAGGAATACAGCAGATGTCACCGCCAAGGGTTTGACAGCAACACAAGACTATAGCTAAGTCTTCTGCTGTGACTTAGAAGACAGATAGAGTAGTTTGGGTTCCCACTTGCAGTGGTGCAACACTGTAGCCACCCCTTAGAGTAGAGAATGGAATGGAGAGTAAGTCACTGTATTGACAGGAGACTCAACTTGCCGGTACAAGGTAGCTAAGAGTCTCTACTTATAGAGAGAGGGATCCTAGGATCCAAAGGGGTAACAGTACTCAGTATAGTATGCAGGCAACACTGCTGGACTGGGAACAAGGGGAGCATCAAGAAAGGAACAATGGCTAGTGCCCAAAAGGGCGGTTGACTGGCATGTGATAGTCCTGGAACAGTAAGGACGACACAAGGGGAAAGATGAAGGGGGTAGCCAAAAAAAATAAAAGTACAGTGCCTCAGGCACACACAAGAACAAACGATCTAAGCCCAGACTCCTGGCCAGTTCCACAACTTACAGGAGCGCAAGCAGTTGAATGCTTACCCCAGGCCAGTTACATCACCCGTCCACTAGAATGGACGTCCTCGCTCCATTATCCTGCCCTGTCGTCGTTGCACCAGCTGGGGTTGGCTGGCTTCTACCTCCAGGTGCTTGACCCACCTGGGAAGCCTGGCCGTGACAAGTCTACTTTCGCAGGCCTCCTTGGCTGACTGGTTGGCCATGATGCTGGCCTTGATGATCTGCAACTCCCTATGGAGCTCAGTGCCTTCATTGTCGAGCCTACAGTACTGCTTAACTTCCGTGTAAAGGTCCCAGCCCCCGTCCTCAACCACTGCTTCTTCCAGGGGGAAGAAGTCCAATTGGTCACCCCAGAGCTGTCCTTGGAGCCAGTATGGGAGAGGCTCCAGTGGCTCGTCTCTGGGGCATGGTAAGGCATAGAGGTCCACGACTCGCACGTCTTGTTCCCCCTGGGCAGTAGCGGTGAGCCCTGAGATCCGGCCGTCGTCCAGCTGCTTGACAAAGACGGCCAGCTTCTCGCCGTCTTTGGTAGGGATGGTGAAGTCCAGGAAGCAGTCATTGTTGGGCTCATACCCATGTGGGCATTCCAGTGTTTCTTGGTCAACGGCTTCCAGCCGCTCCTTGAGATGACAATGTTCCTTGTTGACGTCGTTGATTTGGTTGCACAAGGCGCGGATGTGGGTTTCATAAGCTTTTTGTCATTGGGCAATGGTAGTGAGGAGCCCTTTGGAGAGCTTTCAAAGCTGGGGCTCAGTGAGGGTGGCGTGTCCGTCCACAATGGACTGGACTGTGTTTGGGGAGAGGGGCTCTTCCCAGTGGTCACTAGTGTCCAGGTCCTGCATGGGTCCTGGGACAGGGATGGTGCGTGGTGGCACAGGGATGGGGGCTGTCATGCTAGATGAGGCGTGGCGGGTTTGTCTTCTGGATGATTTGAGCACGTCGCGCTGCGATATGGGGTTCTAGATAGTCTGGTGGTCTGCATTGGTTCTCTACATTGAGATAATCATTGAGCTTGATAGCCACGATTGAAGTTGGTTGGTTGGTTGGTTGTGTATTAAGGACTTGGCCATCTGCTGTGGTTGCCTCCACTTAGTAATAGTTGTTGTCTAGAACAATATTTGATAGCTAGGTCTTGAGCAAACAGTCACGGGTGCGACTTGTGTGAATGCTGTTTGTAGATAGAGGTTGCCCCTCCTCTTGACAGGGATCTATACTCTCGATAGAAGTTGTGGGTGCAAGAGCCTAATGGCAAACACTGCTCATTGCTGACTGCACGGGGTGAAGCGTGGATGATCACCTAGTGATCTAATTAATACCACATGCTGCTATCTGTCGCAGCTTCTCTGTAACGTCAATAGTCCTGGCTTTAAGGGTATGCTAAAGACGAGGTCGATTGGAGGCTTCAAGTCCAATAGGATCTCCTTCCTCAGATGGGGGCGCAGAATCGACGCAGGCGATTCTGAGCGGAGTTGGTGTCTGAGTGACAATAAGTTCCTAATAAGGAACTGGGGTTTCTAGATATAGCAGTTAAGAGTTGCGTCGGCTCTAAGTCACTTTAGAAGACTCTTTCAAAGGCCTTGAAAGAGCTCAAGTGGAAAGGGGAGTTGTGGGGTTTAAGCTTTCTAAGATTCACTCAATTATTACAGTGAATGATGTCTTGTATTGTACAAGAGACCAAGCTTAAGGCTTTAGTCTCGCTCTAAGGGGTCTTATATACTAGAGTACTACTGTGGCTGTACATATGCCGCTCTGTGACGCGTCAGAGCGGCAGGACGCGTCCTCACGGC
>QLOT01015475.1:0-14909 GCA_003313875.1 Russula aff. compacta | reverse complement strand
TGTATGCCGCTCTAGATCCCGCGTGACCGTGTACACCGTGCATATCTTCTTGGCTTGTGGCATCCCGTGTGGAGGCCAGTGGTGTATTTTCGCTGTTCCGATTGCGGGAGTCGGAGACAGTCTCTGAAATTCCGCATCCAACCACGTGACGCGTTCGAAGTCCGACGATTCCAACAAGTTGGCGAATCACATGAATAGAACCGAAACGTTGGCGCATCTGCGTAGTTACGTTTTCTGTAAAAAAAATAATTAAATTACAATATACTGATTATTTCAAAAATGTCATCCACAAATGCACAAATGTGGACAAGCCGACGTGTTTCCCAACATCAACCTGACCCTATCCCCATCGACAACGACAACGCTCCTCCGCGTTCTTCCTACGCATTGAATGACAACCGAACCAAGTGCCCAGCCCTTGGGTGACAACAGGAGGCTGGCCACGCCACCAGGCAAGACATGAGGGCACCGTGTGATGTCGCGCGCTCATGCACGGCACCTTTGTGGGTCTCCCTTGCACCGCGCGCGACGCCACCCGATGCGCTCTTGTTGGCTTGCCTCATGCGTGCGCACATGGTGCCCTTGTAGGTCTGGCCCGCAACACACGCAACACAACCCAGCACGCGTATGCTACATTTCCTGGTGCGCGCCCAGTCGTCCCGCCTCGCGCGCACATGACATCACAACATCGTACCCTTGTGGGGATCGCACGGTGTCCCTATGGATCTCGCTTGCAGTGCACGCACGCGAGGGTGCACAACACAACCCAACCCGCCCCCATTGGCCCCCCTCGCACGCTCACAGGACAGCGCACGGTGTCCCTGTGAGTCTGGCTCGCAGCGCGCGCATGCGAGGGTGCACAACACAACCCAGCTCGCCCACATTGGCCCGCCTCATGCGCTCACAGGACATCGCACGGTGTTCCTATGGGTCTGGCTCACAACGCGTGCACGCGAGGGTGTACAACGCTGCCCAGCCCACCCCCAGTAGCCCGCTCCCCGCGCGCACACAACATTGCACGGCGCCCCTATGGCTCAGGCTCGCAGCGCACACACGTGAAGGTGCACCCCAGCCCGCCCCCATTAGCTCGCCCCCCGCACACACAATATTGCCGGCACTCCTGTGGGTCTGGCTCGCAGCGGAGGCACGCGATGGTCCACAACACTGCCAGGCACCCTCGTGGGTCAGCCTCGCGGGCGTGTGGGCATCATTCCTCTCCCAGAACTTATTGTTGTATTTCATTACATATATTGTACACATAATAAAATGACTTGTGCTCCCATTGACTCGTCCTGCGTGCGTGCGTAACATTGGCCGCGACCTCATTTTATACACTGAATGATTGACTTGGCGAAAAAAAAAGAGACTGAGTTTAAAAATAAATTTTTCATTGATGTATTTTATACTAATAAACGACTTATCAAATTAATTTTTATCGTACTACTTGTGAACGCGTGATGTAGCCGCATTCTGGGAACATGGTCTTCGGTTGCAACCGAGACGCGGAGCTCATTTTGTCACGTGTTTGTCACGTGGTTGGATGCGGAATTAGGCTAACTGCCTTACCCTGTGCTCGGAATGTGCCGGTCCGCGCCATCCGAGAACGTGCATCTTCCTTCAACGTCCTATGAACAAACGCCTACTGCCACTGGTCTGCTTTATTCTCTGGTCTTTGGTCCTGCCCTGTCGCCTCAGTCCCTGTGTTCGTCCCAGCCTCCCTCACCCAGGCTCGTGTGTCAAATGTGAGCCTTTGTCTCATTCTGTCTAGGTCGCAGCGCCTGTGCAAATGGGCTTTCGCTCAATTCCTTTCACAACCCTCCACGTCCTTCCACTTTGCTGTTGCCCTCGCTGCCTCATCCTGTGCACGTCAGAGCGCCGCACTGCCCAAGTCCTGTGCCACTCATCGTCGGCACCGCACCACTTCCCTCAACGTCACTCACCTTCAGTGTGAGTGGCACTGCGTCGTCCACATCACCCGCACTCGTTGGCCTCGTGCTGTCATGGGCCAACAGTATTGGAGTAGAAGGAAAATCTGGCCTTTGTTCTCAGTTTTCACTGCCTCATACGCCCCCCTTCATTTCTGTTTTAGTTTACATTTCATTTTCTATGACTCCCTCTTCCACCCTTATGCCACCACTTCGTCCAAATGCGCCTCATTCCCCTCGCTCCCATATGATACGATTAGTGTAGGTACAAGGCTGAAGTGTATATAAGAACCCCTAGCCTTTTCTCTGTCAATTTAGAGTCCTATGAGTGCACCCGGCACTATCTCTCGCTATTTTGTTTGCCCACACAGAATGCATCCGTGTTTCTTGTCTGCCTCAAGTCTCTCTTCTGTTTCCTTTTGCTCCCCCTTCTACTTCCTTTACAGGTCTTTGCTTCCCTTTGGATGGTACTGCATCACTCAGGTGCAGTTCACCAGTGTCGATGATAATGATAATGATAGTGATACAGCAGCATGTCTTGCATCAGCAGAACAACAAAAAACTTGTGGACTTGCATCAGGAAAAGTCCACATTGTCTGGAAAGTGTGGAATGTATGGCAAGCATATGGCAGATGTGGTGGTATGGTGCCAGCTCTGCCACATATTGCCACAAATACAATGTAAGACACATTAATCAGAAGATAATTTTGTGAGCATGGTAGTCAATAAACTTATTTACAAAGAAGGCCTCAAAAGCATCTATATCAGGAAAACGACAAATTCTTGTGAACTTTTGGGCACTTTTGAGGCTTTTCAGCCTGTTGTGCAAGTTGGCAGGTGCTGACAAGTCAAACAAGTATCCAAGCCAAACACAATGCAAAATAGATTAAATTAATTTACATGCTATTTCAAAATTTCATTGCTGTGGTGGTTATATAAGGATTAATGAAGTATGCATAGAATACAGTTGTCAAGCAAAACATCTGCCAATGGTATCACTGAAGCTCAACAAATTGGGGCTCTCCAATATGGTTTGTAAGACCAGATCTGGCAGGGCATGAGTCAGCAGGTGTGAGCACAGTCATAACAGGCACAGACAGATGGAGACAAACATGGGTGTGGAAATGTAAGCACAGGCAAAAAGAAAAAAAAAAGTACTCATCTGCACACAGGCAGGAGCAGCCACAAGTGGTGTGGCCAGGTGCTGGCAGGGTGTGAGTCGGCAGTATTGTCGTGGCACTTCTGCAGCCACATCCTTGCGATAGCACATAATACGGGTCGATGGACACCGTTGATGCTGCAGCCGAAGCAGAACTTGTGCCTTGGGTCTGCTCCACACGACACCGTTGGAACAATGGTGGACAATGAGGAGTGTGATGACACTGTTGGGCACGAGACACTGCGATTGCAGGATGGAAATGGGCAATACTTCAGGTTCTTGTTACAGGTAATGTAATTGCGAACTAAGAGTTCATCATAGCATGCAGCAGTGTCTTCGTCTTCACTAAGCACCTTGTGGACAAAGGGATTAAGTGCGACAACTCCACAATTCTTTGCCATGCAGAATATGATGCTCACCTTCATCATGGATTTTACTGACAGTATACACAGTCCAGCACCCTGTGCGACTCACCTCTGCCTGCTTCTCACTACTCATCATGCTTTCCCCCTCAGCATGAGCAACATGGACACCACGCGTGAGCACAGCCATGACAGACACAGGTATGAGAATGTAAGCACAGGCAAAAAGAAAAAAGAAGGTACTCACCTGCACACAGGCAGGAGCGGCCACAAGTGGTGTGGCCAGGTGTGCATGGGCAGGGGCTGGCAGGGCATGAGTTGGCAGGCATGAGCATGGCCATAATGGGCGTGGGCAGATGGAGATAGACACAGGTATGGAAACATAAGCAGAGGCAAACATGAGCACAGGCAAAAAAAGAAAAAAGAAAAAGAACTCACCTAATTCATCCCCTGGCAGGCAGGGGTGGCCATAAGAGATGTGGCCAGGTGTGGTTGGGTGCAAGTTGGTGTGGGTGTGGGTTGGCAGGCAGGGGGAACCAGGCACAAGCAGGTAGAGACATGGACAGGCATGGGCAGGTGTGGGCAGGTGCAAGCAGGCATGAGTGAGTGGCAAACAGATAATAAAAAATGGCTCACACAACTCTGCACAGGTGGGCAAGTGGGGCATAGAAAGGTGCAGTCATTTGGCTGTTGCAAAAAAAACAAAATGCAACAAGTCCATTTGCACGTGACATGGCGTTTGCAGTTCACTAAGTTGACTTTTTCTTTCACGCTTTGGAGCCCCCACCACACGCTCACTTGCCTGGCCACCCCTCCCTGCGCTCCCCAGCCCCTGCCTACCAACTGATGGATTAAGTGAGTACTTGGTTTTTTTATTTTATTTTTCCTTGTGCTCACACTTGCCATGTCTGTGTTCACCTACCACGCCTGTTTTCGCCTGAGCCCTGCCAGTCCCTGCGCCCCCCCCCTCCCCTCACATGCCTGGCCACACCTCTTGTGGCCACTCCTGAGTCACAGCTCCAGAGGGCCGTGCACTTCTTCAGTCAACTTCTTAGTTTCTCGGGAAAGCTCCCGGGGGCTCGGGCCGGGTGTTATACCGGTCCTAGAGTCTGTGATAGAGAGAAGTGGAGGATTGGGGATCAGATAAGGTAGGTGCTTATGTAAGAAGATCCTGGATTGCTAGACCAAGTCGAGCTTGGTCTTCTCTGCTGTGCACTGAGCGCTTATATACAAGCAAACCAGTCTGCTGACTAAGTAGGTACCTGAGTCTTTTAGTAATACCCCGTTATAGCTGAGTAAGTATTTCTAAGGAGTGGTAATCAAGGTACTGTAATCAGTAAGCATAAGAAGGAAACATCAGTCATCAATTGCACATCTGTCACCACCTATGAGTTACTACTGCTGAAGTAATCGTACAGGGTCTACGAACGAATCCTAAGTTGTGACATGACCCCCTTCCTAAGGGCGGTTCCACATGCCCCGTGGTACATGCCCCAGCCATGCATGCACCTGTCCTGGCCACACTTTCCGGGTCCACCGATGTCTCCCTCAGTCTGTATCATTCATGTAGTGGACTTCCCGGATCACTTGGATCTCTGGGTCCCACATGTTGTGCTCCCCATAGCAGTCCTTTAGTTCGTCAGCGGACAGGTCAATAAGGTTCCCCGGCGCTAATGGTTGTCGTCCTTGGAAAGGACAAGTTTCTGGCAAGTCGATCCCATAGTGACAGTGGGTTGGGGCCACTTGACAATATCGCACTCCTCCTTGTAGTTGTCTTCTTGTACAAAGATAATGTGGGGTGTCGCAGTTGCATGCTGTGTAGTTAGAGAATAGACAGTAGCAACAATGACGTGGTCGTGGCCGAGGTCCTTGAGCTGCTTCTAGATATGGTGTGTGATGCCTCCCTGCTGTGATGTATGCCTATCGGCGTGCATGGTCGTCTTCCCTTTTGTCGATGTGGTCCATGATTGCGGTGGTAGCCCCCACCCACAGTAGTCGGTCCCCCATGTTCTTGAGCTCCTCAGCATTCTTCATCTTTGCGCGTTCTACTAGTCTCCTTTCTTTGAAGGCAAAGTCCTCCAGCCTCTTCACCTGTCCTTCTCGTTGTCAAGTTCAAGTTGTCAGAAACAATAGATGTCAGCGTGGATGCCAGGGTTGTTAATGGACCATAGGGCTGCGTTGAAGTCGGTGTTTGAGTTCCAATGTAAGGTACTTCAAGGAATTCCCTGTTGTTTGACGTTTCCCAGGATTGTACAGAAAGCCCCGTGGCGTATCGCAGGGCATTGGCGTCGTCTGTCATGTAGAGGGTTGGCTGTCCCGATGCGCAGTTGATCCCCATATATGAGAAGTTTTGTGGTTCATGTCTATCACTCCCTCCTTCTAGTCTTGTCAGAAATCGGTGGTGTCGCCTCCAGGGCCAGCCAGGATGCTGTGGTCCTTCGTACTTGGGCGGCCCCGTGGTTCTTCTGTTGCCCTCCTGTTCTCTTCCTCAGCTGCGTCACTATGACCTGTGGTTGGTGGGTGCTCTAGAGTTTGGGTGGTTTCACCTGTTTTGGCTGGACTGATGCTATGGATGTGATAGGAAGGGAAAAGGGAGATATCCATGGAGGAGGGTGCTCCTTCAGTCCCCGCTGGTGAGGGTGCATGTGTGGGTACCGTGGGCATTCCCTGAGGTGGTGCCATGCTAGACTGGGCGGGGTGGGTCTGTCTTCTGATGATCTGAGCGCATTGCTCTCTTTGATGGGGTTCTAGAGGGTCTGAGGGTCTGCGTTGGTTCTTTGGGTTCTGGTATTCATCTAGCTCAATAGCCAGAGTAGATATCGCTTATGTGGGTTTTGTTCTAGAACAAGTGCACTAGCACTATTGCAACTAGGTCTTTTATTCAGACAGTATCTGGCAGTGAGATGCTGTGCTGTTCTGCTGTGTCTTGGATGGATTCAAGGATCTTCCTTGAAGGCATAGAGTCTCTGAGTAGTCCGGGGGTTCAGGTACCACGTCTTTAGTGGTAAATGCTGCTGAGTGAAGCAGAGTTGATCCCTAGCGATCTGTGTATTCTCCTGGTTCTGTAATGTCTCCTTTCTGGGAGGAGACAAGGGCTGTTACTGCTTCAAGGTAACAGTTCAGCTCTAGCTTGAGCGGTGTGAAGAAACGACGCAGGTATTTCTGAGCAAGTTCTGGTGTCGGGGTTTTAATAAGTTCCTAATAAGGAACTGGTCTTTCTATATATGGCAGGTAAGAGTCGTGTCAGCTCTAAGTCGCTTTAGAAGACTCTTTCA
The DNA here is from genome assembly GCA_003313875.1 of Russula aff. compacta. Taxonomy (NCBI): domain Eukaryota; kingdom Fungi; phylum Basidiomycota; class Agaricomycetes; order Russulales; family Russulaceae; genus Russula; species Russula aff. compacta. The sequence goes on along the minus strand of QLOT01015475.1, from coordinate 8,188 downwards.
AAGGCTTTTGAAAGAGCTCAAGTGGAAGGAGATGGTTCTTAAGCTTAGTTCACACGAGATAGAATGAACAAAAGGTCTTGTATTGTACAAGAGACCAAGCTTAAGGCTTAGGTCTTGCATTCTGAGGCTTTTATAGCCCTTGTGGCTACTGAGGCTGTACAGGTACTAAGGTATTACTACTAAGTGCTGATGGAATGCGTCTTAGATGGCTGGCATGTCCAGTGATGCGTCTAGACGGCTTGGGACAGCTTGGTGATGCATCTGAGCAGCTAAATGATAGGTACGCGTTTCAGCCAGTAAGTAAGTGTCAGTAGTCCAAAAGAGTTAAGTGAAACACATCGGAGAATTAGTCTGTAGGTATTAGTAATGAGCCAAAAGGATGCAACATAAAGGGGGGGGCTGTGGAATGTAATAGAAGTATAGTAATGTAGGTATGAGGAGGTAGGGGAGGTTCCCAGCCGGAGTGTGAGAAAGTGGTTACCATAAAAGGTGAAAACTGATGTAAGCAAAGTTAGTCCAATACAAGTCCCAGTCCATAACAGGTGGTGTGATGATGGGTGTGACCTCAGGTACTCTTAGTCCTTCCAAGTACCATCGTTGTGGTGTGAAGAGGTCATCCGTCTCGACCCTGTGGTTGACATGTCCCATGAGCACGGCTGCTAGTGCTGGTGATAGGTCAACTCCAGCTGTCTGAGAGACCCCCACTAGGTGTTGCAGGAGTTTGGCCGGTGGTGCACTGTCGCAGTTGCTCATAGTGGTAGCATCCATGGCTATGATATTTACTTGAGGGAGTTCTTCTTCTGCCATGTCGAGGACACATGCTCCACTCTTGCCTGCCCTTCCTTCTTGTTCCTTGTATCGCTTTATAGCTTCAGGTGTGTTGATGTTCCCTGTGGGTTCCCACGAGTCGTATGCACTCGAATATCCCTTCCACTTCACCTTGTATTGTAAGGTTTTGTGGCGTCCATACCTTCTTTCCCCAGTGATGGCCTTGACTTCCCATTCTGGCTCGCCATTGATGATTTCCAGGGGCGGTTCTAAGAAGTTTTTCCCATGCATGTCTGTTTCTTTGTAAGGCATGAGTAAGGACGCGTGAAAAACTTTGTGCACGCTCTAATGAGAGGGGAGCACAAGTTGATATGCAACAGGTGAGATGACCTTTGTAATTCTGAACGGTCTATAACGTTTGTCATCCAGCTTGCCTGCTGAGTGAGTTTTAGTCAGGTGTGTTCCTTCGAGCCAAACTTTTGTTCCCAATGTATATGGTGTGAAGCGTTGTCCTTTTTGTTGACCCCAGGTCCTTTGCGCGCGGGCCATTGCCTTCTGTGCATGCCATCATATTTGTTGGATAGCTTTCCCTTGTTCTGTGAGTGAGGGTATTGTATGAGTTCAGAGGGCTTGATGTGCCCTCGGGACATATCCCATAATGATTTCGAATGGGGATTCCTCGTGGTTTCATTGGGCCACGCGTTGTGTACGTATTGTGCAATAGGTAGCCATTGACTCCAGTCGTTGTGTGCTATGTTAGTGTATAGCCTCAGGTACTGTTCCAACCATTGATTGGATCATTCTGACTGTCCATCAGTCTGAGGGTGGTACGCGCTACTTATGTTCTGTTGTATTCCCAGCATTCAACATAGTTCTTGGGTGAAAGATGTGGTGAAGCGTGTGTCTCGGTCAGAGATGAGTTTCTTCGGAATTCCGAAATATGGAAAGACCTGCTCTGCATAGAGTCGTGCAGTTCCGAGAGCATTGATGGTCTCCGTACAAGGGAAGAACAAGGCCACTTTCAAACTCCCTTAGTCCGTTACCGTTAGAATCGAGTCATAGCCATTGCTTCTAAGTAGTTTCACAATAAAGTCCAGGCTAACGGTTTCAAAAGGGAGTGTATTAGCAGTGGTGGTGATGGGGAATAGTGGTGGTTTGGGTTGCATCATGCATGGTTTAGTCGCCTGGCATCGTGCGCAACTGCTGACATAAGCTGCAACATCTTGTTTCATTTCTGGCCACCAGTAGTCTTTTGCAATACTCCACATTGTTCATTTTTGTCCAGGGTGTCTGGCCGTATAAAAGTTGTGGTATAGGGAAATTACCCCCCTCTTCAGGTCGTCGTTTCCCACAACGACAAGTTGGTGATTGTTGAGCCAGCCTTCAGGAGAGTGTGTGAGTTCATACGTTGTTCATATGGTGTTGATATCTGATTTGTGTGTGATCTGGCTGTCTTTGATGCTAAGGTCTAGTTCTTGAGCGGAGATTGTATTGATGAACATGGAAGATGGTAGTCCAATCTCCTCTGGTGGTTCATGAAGGCGATAATCAGGGCAGTGAGAGAGGGCGTCCGCTTGGTTATGAATCCTGGGGTTTGTGTTTAATTTTTACATTGTACTGCATAATTCTATTAATTGATCTTTGCGCTCTGTCGCTTAGTTTGTGAGGGTGACGATAGTAGGTGAGGTTGGCATGGTCGGTGTAGATCGTCACATCATTCCCTAACAGTATGTGTCTCCAGTTGCTGAGCCCTCGGTCCACTGCTAACAATTCTTTGTCGTAGATGTCATAACGTTGTTCTGCATTGTTGAAAGTCTTTGAGTGATAGCTGATGGCACGTGGTTTCCCACGTTCATCTCTTTGGAATAGTATTGCTCCCGTGGCATAATTTGAAGCGTCCACCTCAAGTTCAAAGGGTTGCTCAGGGTTTGGATGTATGAGGACAGGTTCATTGGTGATGATGTGGATTAATGCAGTTAGTGCTCTTGTGCATTCGTCCATCCATTCAAACTTCGTGTTTTTGTGTAGTAGCTTCATCAATGGTCGTGCCAGGTGCGCAAACCCAGGTATGAAGGGTCTCTGATATCCTAGGACTCCCAAGGTTTTCCTCATATCTTTTACTGAGGTGAGTTTGGTTGGCCAGTCTTGAATTCCTGCGACTTTTGATGGGTCTGGTTTGATTGTACTGCCATCCAAGAGCATTCCTAAATATTCGGTGCATGTTACTTCGAATTTGCACTTCTCCAGTTTGAGAAATAACGAGGTGTCACGTAATGCCTGTAAGACTGCTCTGACGACCTCCCTGTGGTGCTCTAGGTCATTTTTGGTGGCTATTAGGATGTCATCCATATAGCATTGGATGTCCTCCCCATATTTTGCCTTCAGCGGTCATAATATGTGGTTCATCAACCTCTGGAAGCTAGCAGGTGCGTTCCACAGGCCAAAGTTCATGACTTTTGGTTCATATTGTCCTAATGGCATTTTGAATGCTGCTTTCCAGTGGTCTTCTGCACGTATTCTGATGTTGTGATATCCAGAATGAACGTCAAACTTTGTAAACAAGGTCCTGCCATGTAGTTTTTCTACGAGTGACCCGATGAGAGGCAAAGGAGATGAGTCATAGATCGTCCATTTGTTGAGTCCCCTGTAGTCTTGTATAATTTGTAATTCTCCGTTCTTCTTCTTTCAGAAAAATGTGGGCGACACGTACAGGGACTTGGACTCCTGTATGTATCCTTTTTGCAGATTTTCAGTGATCCATTGGTGTAAGTATTCCATCTCATGTTGAGAAATAGGGTATTTTTACACAGGAGCGCATCTGGTGCTCCTTCTTTGAGTGTGATTTCATGATCATCGTCACAGGCCAGTGGGAATCGTTGTGCAGCTTTTTCTGAGAAGACATCGGAGAATTCCCGATATTGTTATGGGATTGTTTCCTCTGTATTTGTCTTCTTGTCTTTGTTTGCCCTTTCCACCCATTCTTGCACTAAGTCAGTTCTTGCAATGTGTACTTCTTCTCCAAGTTGTCTGCATCTCTCTCCCTGTGCTATGATTCGATAAATCACCATCCATTCAGGCATGGGTGCGCTTGTGGTCCGGACCATGATGGGAGTTTTGATCCCTTCTTTCCAGTTGATTTCAGGGTTGAAGGTCCATAGCCAAGGATATCCGAAGATAATGCGATCTCTTCCCAGGTCTGTGATGTAGAATTGTTGTGTTTCGTTTCGGCCTTGGTGGATTACTTCGAGGTCCAGATATCGTTCGATTTTGCCACTTTAATTCTTTGTTCCATCAACGTTGGTGATGGTTCTGGGTAGTTCTAACTGATGGCTCCCCAGTCCAAGTTGTTGCACTGTTCTTTTGTCTATGAAGTTGTGAGTTGCCCTGCTGTCTATTATTCAGCCTTTCATCCATGCATGTGTAAGGTGAAGGGTGCATGTATTGTCTTGTTCCTAATTTCCACACTAATGTACATGTTTGGACTATCTCCCACTCTTCCTCTGGCTGTTGAGGTTGAGCTTATCAAAAATCTGTTCCGTCTAGGATGATCTTGTCGAGGATTTTATTCCTCCCTTCTTCGTCAAGTCCTTTCAGAGCTTCAAATATGTCGTCGGAGGTCATGGTGGCTTTGTTGATCACCGTGGTTTTGGAAGTATTGGATTTATTGTCGCGATTGTTGACGACCTTGGTGATACGAGCAGTGGTGCATGGGGTGTTGCTTTGGTTTCTTTGCTGATCCTGCGTCTTTTTAGGGCACTTGTTTTGCATGTGTCCTTTCTGCTTGCATCGGAAGCATCTTCCTTCGGTTCGCAATTGGGTTCATTCTTCGTTGGATAGCGGTCTGACGTTGGCATAGTCAACATCCATGGCATTGGGATCTTGATTTTGGTGAGTCTTGGTGCCCCCTCCTAGGGCCTTTCACCATTGATTTTGTTGAGCAGTTCTCCTGCTATTCTTGTAAAACCCACTTGCTTTAATCAACGCGTATTTTGCTTGTTCTTTTTGTGTGGCCTCCTTCCACTCTGTGAGGGTTGTTGGCACAGTGTCACGTCAAAGTATTGCCAAATGTAGTTGTTTTTTTAGTCCTGCGTGGAACGTCTCGATTGCCCCATCACCGCCAGTGGTCCATCCTGCTTTATGCACAAGACTCTCATGAGTGGCGATATATGTGTCAAGGTCTTTGCCAGCCATTTTTAGCGTTTTGAGCCTTGATGATACCGTTAGGACGCTTTCCTATGACTGTGACAGCACTGTGACATGACGTCACAAAGAGTCCGGACTCCCTATGAGCCGTGTCTAGCATCTTCTAGTATTTTGTAGTGTTTTCTGGTTGATTCTGAGTTACGCGTCATAGCTACTCCTGTCGTACTGACGTAGTACAAGTTCTGATGACTTCGCGAAGATTCTAGTAGTACGAAGGTGTATTTAAGCACAGAAGTCAAAGCACTCAAGCCTTAAGCTTGAGTTGAATCACATCTCCGTGTTCTCAGCCAAGACCTTCGGAAATCCCTAAGTTGACTGCTCGGTACTACAGCGACCAGTCTGAACTTAGTTCTTCGACTTCTACCTCACTCTCAAAGTTGGCTTGTGCTCGTCGCACAACCTTCTACCTCTACCTCGAACCCTTGACCTGCTGACTCAGCCTAAACAGATTCGTTACGCTAACGCGTGGAACGGTACACGGCCGTTACACAACTCAAGCTTGTTTTTAGGCTATTGATTGAACTTGTGCTATGTCTACTTCATACATCCATATTCCTGTCACCATAGCCGACGAAGGACCAACTCGGATCGAACCTCGTCAGAGTGACGACCTCCCGAGTGGCTTGAAGGGCCGCGCCCGATGGGGCTTATGTTTCCCAAACGCACCCGACGCTGGTGCAACGTATTTTACCGAAGATGCAACCATGATCTATCCCATGGAGCGCCTGAACGATGTCTGGTACTTGGTCGCCTGGAACGCTGATAGGAATGAATTCTTCACCACTGCCGAGCGAGGAATCGCCTCGGAAGATCCTCGCCACCCCCTGTATATCAGCTCTACTGCCACCACTATTCCAACAGGATCGTCCCCGAACGTTCAGCTCCCTGTAGCTCCCGACGCCCCAGTCCCTATGCAGGACCAACAACCTACACGTCCTATTCATCTCATAACCCCGGGGGCCGTAGAGGAGCAGGAGCGAGAGCGACGACGCCAGCAGAACGAATGGGTCAATAGACAGAGAAACATTAATCCCGAAATGGCAGAAACGGTCGCGCACGTGCTTGCACAGTATGGGTTTGTCCAGCCCGCTCAGAACCAACCCTATCAACCCCACGCCGCCGCTCCAGCACCCGCACAAGACCTAGTCAATAGAAGTCTCAGTGGACAAAAGCCAGAACTATTCACAGGCGATCGCACCAAAACCGCGGAATTCTTAACCGATTTTATTGGGTACTGGATGTTCAACGACAATAATGCGATGGTCACGAACCCTTACCAGCGAACCGCACTTGCCTTGACCCTCATGAAAGGACCAGATGTTGCAGCTTGGAAAGCAAAACGAATGCGTCAGCTACAAGAAGACATCGAAGGTGGAGTATACCGCCGAGATGATGAAGCCATTTGGCTAGACTTCCGCCAGGATTTCCTCACTCAATTCTCCGACGTCTCAGTTAAGGAGAAAGCGTTACAAGAAATCAATCGTCTTGGGCAAAAGTCTATGGGGGAAGTAGATCAATATATCAACAAATTCGACGAACTCCTTGAGAAGCTGCGATGGGATCGAACTACCGATGCCGTCACCGAAAAGTTCAAAGAAGGATTGCAAAAATCCCTCTTACAATGAATCCTCAATCGTGACATCTGGCCAGAAACTCTTGATGAATGGCAGAGCGCCGCTCGACGAGAGGCCCGTCGCGCCACCTATCAAAACGAGGTCCTGGCAGGCCGTGGTAATTGGAACATGACCGCACACGACGCCAAATTGAAGTTCCTGTTTGAAAATGCTAAGAAAAACAATCAACAACAGCACAAGAAGAAACAGGACGACGACGATGCCATGCAAGTCGACGCCGCGCAGATAAAGCCACTCACCGATAGGGAACGCGAACAACTCAAACGCGAAGGTCGCTGTTTCCGTTGTAAGAAACAAGGCCATATGCGTCAGAACTGCCCACTCCGAAACCAATCCAGCCCTGCACAAAACGCCACGCCACGCACCACGCCGAACTCCCCACCTAGGGCCGCGCGCGAAGCTACAATTGAGGAAGTCAAAGAGGAAAAGGATGAAGTAGAAGACTTACTCGCGCGCGTCGCCAAAATGAAGGCCGTAGACTCCGATAAGTTCTACTCGAAACTTGTCGAACGAACATCTAAAGAAGTCGGACAAGAATCGGGTTTTTGATGTGCCGAAGCCTCACAGCCGTGGCTAAGGCAAATTCTCGCACAGTGTACTTACGTTCCATAGATTCGCAATCTATTCTCCTTGATCTAGTGAACGGTGCGACAAAGGCTGGAAAAATCTTGATTGACAGTGGTGCTACAGACAATTGTATGCACCCAGAGATGGCAAAACGACTTGGCGCGCGCGCCCGAAACCTCTCCATCCCACGACGAATCGTAAACGTCGACGGCACTGAAAATAGAGCCGGAACAATTACTCAGTATTTCGATACCAAAATAACACTTGGACAACACACCAAAAACCAACGATTTTACATCACAGACGTCGGCACTGATCGAGCGCTCCTCGGTTTCACCTTCCTGCGCGCCTTCAACCCTGACATTGACTGGGAGAAGAGGACCCTTAATGGCACACAGGAAGTCGCATTCCACATTACCGACGGTCTTGAAGAAGTCCGAGCTTTGCAAGCATTGGCATTGAACACATGTGGGCAACCAGCGGAAGGAGAAGAGTTGTGGGTTCGAAAGGCCACATTCGCGCAGCAGTGGGCAGCCAACGCAAACAAAAACAAACAAACCATGACAGAAGCAGATGTCCCTAACGAATACAAACGACACGCGCGCGTTTTTTCCGAAATCGCTGCGCAAGCCCTCCCCCCTCTTCGCGAGGAAAACTTCAATATACAACTTAAACCGGATGCTCCGTCCGAACTTATGTGCAAAGTATACCCTCTGAATCAACAAGAACTGGAGATTTTGCGCGACAATCTGGCCAAAGACAGAGCCAAAGGATATTTGAAGGACGGCTCATCGCCCTACACCGCCCCGGTATTCTTCATCCCGAAAAAGGATACTAAGGACTTACGGATGATCGTCGACTACCGAAAACTCAATGACGTCACCATCAAAGATGATTACCCTCTACCAGATTAACGAAGAGAGCTAGATAAGCTCAGGGGAAAGGCCTTATTCACAAAGTTCGACCTACGCTCAGGCTACAACAACATTAGAGTGCAACCTGAAGATGCTTGGAAA
>QLOT01015405.1:0-52500 GCA_003313875.1 Russula aff. compacta | reverse complement strand
AGAAGGGATGGTCGACAGCCTTCCTATGCTCATCCCTGATTTTACTCCAAACTTGGACAAGCTTCCTCTATTTTTCATGCGCCTTGGCCCGCAGGTGAGCTCGTTGTTGTGCGCCTCCATCTTGAGAGAGTTGGATAACTCAGCCAACAACAAGGTCAATTGGAACAGTGAGCAGGAATGCTTTGATACATTTCTACGAGAACTTGCATATTTCTACGTTCCTGGTCCTGGCCCGCTGGCCTCCCCCTCACCCCCCGGGCACAGCGGGAATAATGACATTGACAAAGACAACCACAACGCCAACACCCAGCAAGATGAGGCATCAGAGAAGTGGCAGATTGAGCATGTTCTGTTTCCAGCGATGAAACGATACATGAATGCCCCTAAATCTCTTCTGACGCGAGACGTTGTGCAAATCGCAAGCCTACCAGATTTGTACCGAGTGTTCGAGCGATGTTGATCGAGGGGTGCACTTTTTTTCCCTACTTGTGACTACAGCAATATATATTAAATTACATTAAACACACCCCGGAATGAGGCCATTGTTCATGCTAATGTGAGATGTAACACATGTACGTGGAGGTAATGTAGTCCGAACAATCAAGGACTCAGGATAGCAGCATGAGTATGTGAGATAAGAGATGGATGTATCTATGGATGAGATGTCAGAGGCCAAAAAACAATGATACGAGGGATGCTCAGCAAACAGAGTGCGTTTCGATGCAAATACGAGACACGACCGACGGTATACAAAGGAAAGAAGTCCAAGTAGTGAAGGGGAAGATCACCAAGGACATAAGGTAGACAATTCGAATAAAATCATTTGCCGTGCATGAAAGATGAAAAGGTGAGCGCGCACTGTGGAGTGGGTTAAGCGATACACTGGGACGGGATTCGGAGAGTGACTAACGCAAGTGGGGAGGCGATCGGTCACTGCCGTAACCCATTGACGCTCCGCATTGCTCGTAACGCCGCAGGTGAATCGTAAACAAATGCATCCGAATCCGAGCTATAGTCGCTCTCATTGTCCGACCCGCCCCGTTCAAAGGCAGTCGCGCTGTCGACGCGGAACACGTCTATGAACGGCGTTTGAGGCTCGGTCGAGGACTCAGTCGACTTTGCCAAGATGGCAGCAACTCGGGCCTCCAGTTGTTGGCTGGGTTCCGTAGATGATGGCGCAGTCTCGGTGGCAGGGCTGTCGCCTTGGAAGAATGAACTGAGCTCGTGGAGGTTCCGGACCAGGCCACCCAGGTCATCCTCTGATGGTGCTGGCGAAGCGAGGCGTTCAACGTCCTCGGGTTCGAAATGTATTTGCGATGGCCGTGAAGGGACCTTGCACGTTTCGAAAACAGCCATTATGTTCGAGCGACAAATCTCTTGTGAGCGCTCTGGCCGAGCGACACACCAACCCGATTCCTCAGGGATGCCGAATATGTCAGCTACAGATTCGACGTCCTTTGTCAAGGATTTCATCTGCATGCTCATTCGTAGAACTTGTTTAGCCGGGGGACCGCCCGAGATAGTCATAGGTTCCTCTAACACCTCCAACGCTGCAGGTGCCAGGTCTGTCTCCAAGAGGCGAAGGAGGGGCATTAGCAGTTCAGAGCCTAGAAGTTCTACGGGGTTCCTGGTCTCCCTCTGTTGAAACAAGACCTTCAGAATTTGTAACGCTGAAACTCTTAGCCACCTATATGAGTTGAGCACCAGGCCAAGGAGTAAAGTAACAACTTCTGTCCAGTCCTCGTCACCATAGTGTTCTCTGAGACTAGCAACGGATTGACGAAGGAAGTCCTCCTTGGTACGGAACCGTCCTTTGATGAAGGAGGCCATGATGCGGCTGATGCTTGATCGTCCCTCCTGTTCTGCCAAGTAACTCACGTCTTGAGCAAAGGTTTGCAAGGCAGGGTCTGATGTGTCTGCCGTCATTGACCTATAACACCATGGTAATGCCACAGTGTAAAGGTCGCGAACGCGACCCCGAGTCGGGTCAATGAGACGGCTATCAGTGACTTTGGCAAGTGTTTGCAACACTTTGAAGGTTGCATCACTCGTCACAGACGAGCGTAGGCCAACAAGCAAGGGCGGCTGGAGGGAACTCACCCCCATCCACTCACCAGGTCGTTGAGAAATCAAAGTATTGATCGTGTGTTCATCATCCAAATCCAGAAGTCCCATCACCGACTCCAAAAAAGCAATCGCTTGGAGAAATTCAGTTTCGACAGTGGTTGATAGGCATGCACATGCACACCAGAACATCTGAGGGAGAAGGGAAGTGTCGAGAAGGTTGCATGAGCCCAACATCTTCAGTGTATGAATCAATTCGTTGCTGAAGGACCTGATATTCTCCTCGGGGGCGGAGATAGTATTTGACAACCGCGCCAATAGGAGCGCCAAATCACCAGAGGTTGTGCCCGGGAGGAGTGCCCTGAAAATTTGCAGAGAACGAAAAGCTATCGCGCGGATAGAGCACGCAGTACCCCATAGAAGTGCCAAAGAGCCCCAGCGTTCCGCCAGCTTCGGGTGCAATGGAACGAGGAGGGTGAGAATCCGCGAACATAACATTTGCATCTTGGGTTCGACTTGTCTACTACTCTCATCCTCTTTCCAAACAACATGGTCCAACTCTTCTTCAAGCTCCGAGATAGAAGATACTAGAAGAGGTCGAGTAGGTTGGTTCACGCGGTCGGGAAGTTCGTCATAGCCAGGTATCCAGGAACGCAGTAGTTGAATTAGCATCCGCTTCGCCGATTCACGCACAATGGGAGATCGGTGATCCAAATGGGTAAAGATCGCATGCAAAAGTGTCGGTAACTCCTCTTGAAATTCCCAGCTGCGTTCGAGGGCAACGTCCGCGAGGAACAACAATGCGAATTGTCCAGCACCCAATACTTGTCGAGGTTGTTCCGAGAAAAGGGCATCAAGCTCGGACCATAAGTCGATATCGCTCTGCTCTGGGAATGCTAGCTTGTGCTCAATGCTGGGTAGCATGCGGGAAGGCTCTATGACGCTGCATAGGTCTTTCATGGCGCTGCGACCAATGAAGGAGTGGGATAGGCAGGCAACGACCCTCGAAGCACATCGGATGTACGTGATGCTACCAACTTTCTGGGACTGCTCCAGTAGGAAGCGAATGGTGGCATGTCCATTTGATTGGTATGGGGCATCGACCAGGCGTGTCCAAAGAACCTCGACTTGTTCAGGAAAATTGTCAGAGTAACGCATCGTAAGAGACATCAGGTGTAATATCGTTGTCCGTCCTTCCTGTGAGAGGTTAGACTTTTCCTCCATAAGGTTGATATTCGGGGTCCAATACTCTAGGCTCTGGAGTAGTGTCAACGGACAACCTGGGACGCTGAAAATACGGGGAAGCCACTTCGCAAATGCGGCAAGTACTCTCATGGCGTCGTCCGGGTGCTCTCCTGCAAGGACATCGGATATGAGGCGGTTCGCACGTAGGTACGTGCTTGGTGTGGAACTCCCGATAGCTGCTTCGAATTGAGTAAGAGAAAGCATGCCAGAAGACCGCTGGTGCACGGCCTCCAGAAGCTGAAGGGCTCGGTGACGGACAGGACGGAGAGCATGGCAAAGGTTGGATAAGCCCAAACAAATCGTGTCTTCGAATCGGAACCCGTGGTCCGGGTACTGGCAAATGAGGTCCGCCACCACTTGAAAGAAGCGTATGTTGCTTGTCTCGAGCTCACGCGCGGTCACGAACGCGAGATGTAGAGCTTCGCTGGTAAGCTCGACGTCCTGCGTATTATTGTGTGTCAGGAGAGCCTTTAGCGCTTTCCTGGGAGAAAGGGGGGTTCAGAACTAAAATGGGAATAGGGTGAGTATCACCTGCCTTCCGCTGTCCAGGATCGGTTCATCCATGGAAGTCAGCACAGAGTGTATGCGATCCAGAGTTTCCTTTGGGGTCAGGGCTTTCGTATATTCCGGTAGTCCGTCCGTGGGAGATCCAGAAGTCACGTCGGGCTGAAAGTACGCCCTTGCCTAACAAGATGTTAAGAAAAACCGTGTCCGCTATCAGATGGGTAACTCACACAGAGCGACGCCATTGCCGTGGTGGCCGCCCTTGAAAGTAGCTTCGTCTCTTTCTGGAAAAGAACCACGGCCTCTCCTCGTTCTGACGGGGTGGGGGCTGCCTCCGTCGCTGAGCGCTGCATGTAGATAAGGCGTTGCTTGACTATCTCTGACTGGTGCCCAAGTTGACACCACTCTTCGCAAAGACGGTAGAGAGAAAGGTGGGTCTTGGGAGGGATAAACCGATCTGCGTCGCTAAGGTTGCTAAGTCCATCAAAGAGTCGTTCTACCGTCCCGCAGAAGTAACGCCGAAGTCTTTGGAGTTTGAAGTTATCTCTGGACTCCGGCGACGTGAGGAATGCTTGCGTGTTACGGACGAATCGCAAGACAGGTGAAAGCGCTGCCTGACGTACGGTACAACGCTGATCTTGCAAATAAGGCGCGGTAAGGAAGTAAATGCGAGCAACAGCGGTAAACAGACGTTCTTGCCGACGGGCGCGTTCCAGAGGGAATGTCGGCACAACCTTCTGTCTCAGATCCCCCATCCTTGGGTCGTCCAAAAGTTGACGATGGAGAAGGAGGCCGAGGTCCTCTAATAGCTGTGAGTATCCTGCCGGAGGGAAAGAGCTAATACAAAAGACGGCAGCATCACGAAAAAGTGAATGTTCCGAATCCAAGAAGGGGGTAAGATAGCGAATCAGGCCACGTGTGGTTGTAAGACGCTCGCGATCGAAACTGGCGTCTGACGGCACCCTGCTGTGGCTACGTTCGACTAAGGCAGGACGGTTCTCTACGACCAGGGCAATGGACGACAAGATCTTTGTCCACATATACCACTGGTCCGGAAGAAACTTGTTTTCCGCAAAGAGTTTAGAACCCTCACGCTCGGCTGCGCCAACCCGAGGCTGAGAGGTAGAAGGCATCTTCGGTACAAGGCCCGCCATGACGGCTATCGTGGGATGAGATCTCGAAGTGGCAGCTACAAGACTGTCTCGTAAAATCGAAAACGAATGCGGTTGGCGCTCGAGGTTCTCTGCCGTCAGCGTTTGCAATATACCCGGGAAAATCCATTGCCACAGGGTCCGATCTCGGATTTCCTCGCTATCTGCAATTCTTAATAGCGCGTCCTCCTCTGAGTCCCGCCATGATTTGGCACGCTTGATGTCGTCCACTTCAAGAACATGGCTGAAGCTATCCAATACCATATTAGTTTGTGCCTTGTCGTATAATGCATCGATAATCCTTGGTCGAGTTGTTTCAACGTCCTTTAACAAGGAAGAGAGGCGAATAGTAACAGGGCGAAGCAAACGTAACAACTTCGCGCCTATCGTACATATAGGGCGGGCAGAAAAGCACAGCAGGAATAAGGCACCCGCCTCAAGTTCGTCTAGTCTGGCCAGGATGAGAGGAATCTGTTGTTCAGGAATCGAACCAGGTTTCTGCTCCAAAAGGTCGTGCATCCACACATCGAACAGGCTGGCCCAAAGGTTCAACAAGCGTGCATTCTCCAACATTAGACGCTGAGGGGATCCTTCCTGAGCAATATTGGTGGGATCGAACAAGAGCGCAGAATACTGCTTGAGAACGATAGAGGCATGAGTAGGCTCAGCCATGAAACGTCGTAAAGCGAGGACCGCAGCTTCTCCAATAGATGGTTCAACGTGGATGACACCACGAAGAAGCATATCGACTGCGCTTTCGACATGGTTCGGCATGTGAAGGCAGCGAGGCCATGAATGAAAACATGATTGGAGCAGATGCATAGTGGGAGAAAGATGGCTAGGATATGCAAAAGCACCATCAGGGTGACGACGGACGTTGTAGCTGTGTGTCTCTTCGTAGGCTACATTTTGTCGATGAACGGTCCATTGCTCGTCAAAGATAGACATGTTCCCGACGGTCTTCATACATGCCAGGGCGATATTCCACAAAATAGCACTGAACCGATCAAAGAACTCTTGCATCCCTGGCTTTGAGAGGAGGCTATGCGGCATGAAATCAGAAGACGATGGATAGTCCTGCCATGGGGGAGTTCCAGAAAAGTCGCTGCTAGATGGCCAAACAGGGACGGATTCGTCGCATTCCATGAGATTGAAGGAGAGAAGGACAGCACGGAGAGCGATGGACAGCCTCTCCGGTGAAAGAACAGCGGTGATGCTGGTCGGCTGTGCCAAGATAGCTTGCTCTTGCATGAGATTCAGGACAAACTCGGCCCCAAAATCAAAATGTCGCGAACAGAGGAAGTGAATTATGTAGATGAATGGCTCGAGGTGGTCCTCAGGGGGAAAGATCGAAAGTCGGTTAGGAGGGAAAAACGTTTTGAGCAGTGATTCCATCCTCAACGTCGAAGTTGATAATGGCTCTCGGCAGCGGAACAAGTAAGTCCAGATGAGACGCATCATCCCATTCATAACTGGGATGCGGAAGGCCTTTTCCTAAAGCGGTAGGTTGAGTAAGACAAGCGAAGGTTGAACCAGAGGGTTACCTTCAGCTTGCTGAGGCCAGCCTCAAAACAAGCCACCCAATTTCGTAGGAAGTAGTCCGTCGGAGACACGCAGAGGCTGACGACCACTAAAGCATACGCCACATGCCAGTATCGGACTTTCCCTGATAACTCTCTGGCCTTCGGGTGGATAATCTCGATTGCCTTAGCCCACTGAGGATGGTTGACCTCTGCTTGTGCGGTCTGTGAATCTGTTGTTAGATGGGAAAGATAGTCGGAACTAGTACAGAAAAGAGACCTTAGCAACGGGGTGCAGAAGTTGAACTAAGGTCTCCGCGAAAGAGTGCTTGAAGCTGGATCCATGGGCGTTCTCAAACGCCTTCGATAGCGCCTCCATAAACTCCGCACCTTCTTCGAATGACTCTGGAGGCCAGACCTAGCCAATAAGTTGAGTTGGCAAATGGTCAGGAAAATATGGAACCTCAACCTTGATCTGGATGTGTTTAACCCCTCTAACAAGACTCTCATACCTCAGATCCACATCTTTGGCGACGTGCCCTGACGCCACGGGCGCAAGCTCAGCCAGAAAGCGGTCGGTGACGCTAATGAACCTAGAATTGGCCAAATATCCGAGGAGTGTGGCATACAATTCCGCATTTGTCCTGTGATTGGCACTCTGAGAGAGTAACTTCAGATCAGGTCTGCGAAATTGTTCAAAGGTAGTTTCCTCTAGATTGAACCCGATACTTTCTCCTAGGGCATCCTTAGATAAGGACTGCATTACTACAATGAGCGCGCGGCACATTATGTATATGGCAGCAAGGGATTTCCGTTCGGTAAGGGCGTCATACAACCGGTTTCCTCTCAACGTCGATGCGAGGGGCAGAGGCATGTGGAGACGGAGGATATCCGGTGGTATTGGAGAGCTATTTTGAGACTGCCGCCAACGCCTGATGCTATCGACAACAGGTTTTGCGTTCTTCTGTCCGATGCGGCCCAGCGCCTTAAGGATGTCGTCGAACTTTGTATCAATACCAGGGCCTAAAAAATTGGACAACGGTGGTTCATGATCCTAATATGGGATGAGGTGGGGCCCCAAACAACCAAATTGGGACTTACAAGAGCCTGTTTGAGGAACGCCCCAATCTTGTGCTCTGCCATGGTAGCGAATCGCATGAACACAGCATGGAGCGCGTACTCCGCTGGGGTACGAGGGTCCACCTCCACTTTATCCTCTTCTAATTCTAGAAGAGCTGGACTCTCAGTTCGTGGTAAGTTCGAGAACACGTTTGGCATTGGTGGAAGGGGAGGCGGGGACGATGGAAAGTTAAAGGCATGCCCGTGATCACTCCCAGGGTCTGAACTGTGGAAGAGAGAACTCGAATGCGAGTGTCCGGAGCGGCCAGGTACATGGCCTTTGGAACGCGTCGTGCGGCTCGAGAATTTACCCTCGCTGGAACCAGGTGTAGGTGGCCGATGATAGGGAGGGCTTGGGTTCTCTGGCCCTCGGCGTAGCGTCTGGGGCGCATGGCCTAATGACGAGTTCGAGCGATTGAATGGCAAGGAGGCGTAATCGAACGGGGGTAGGGGAGGCGGGTCGTTTGTTTTGATACCACCTTTGAACGCGTTGCGAATGGAGGCGAAGGATGGCTTCTTGGAAAAAGGCGATGTGGTAGTTGTGGCGATGGAGGACTGAGAGGAGTGTACGAAAGGAACGGACGCCTTACGCGTCGGGCGCGAAGACTGAATGGAGTCATCAGAGGTAGCTGAGTCGCCTCGGGAATGGAAATACTGTCGATCTCCACGCTCCGGTACGATGGTGGTCGGCGTACTCGATATTGGAGATTCTTGACCGTGGCCGAATGCCCCAAAACCAAATGCACCTCCCGCGGCACGAGCGAAAGGATTCGGAGTCAAGTTCAAATCGTCATCGGTGAGATCTACATATAAATGAGATGGACAGGATGGGCCAAAGGGCATGCTTGGCACCTGGAATTGTGATTTGTATACCCGACTCGCTCATGGTGGTGTGGCTGCCTTGGCGCAAAGAATTCCTGCCACCCAAAGAGCCTAAGGCTAGAGAGTATCCGCAGTCTGCACCCAACGTCTAACGTCGCTCACCTCGCCGGAGCCGGAACAAGGCGACTTTCTAAAATCTGCCCAGGAAAACTCTTATCAGGCACAAATATATCTCACGTGGGAAACTACACGTGACTAATGCCAGATCGTGGCGAGTGGGATCCTAATCATGGCGCATAGTTCCTTTGGCATAACCACATATTCTCTTTGGGCATGGACCATGGGGTGACCAATCCACAGGATCGATATTGATGCCATCCACCTGGCAAATACGATACATGTTACAGCGAGCAGAAAAAAAGCGATGGCTCGTGGCCCAGATGCAAAACATCGCAACGCTAGAAAGCAGTAAACGCAAAGCAATACGAATAATGGACGAAGAAAAGAAGTGAGCATGACATGACAGAACCAGCATCATGAGGTCGTAAACGATTGTGATGTCTATGGGACCAAGAAGACCAAATGCCATGATAAAAAAGGGATCGTGCAAGTATCAAAAGCGTGATTGCGATGATTCATACGAAGTATTCCGATGATACAAGGGGGATGTTTGGATTGGGAGAGCATTGTTCAATTGAGTGATGAAAGAAGATTGCATTTGCATTCAGGCACATCTCAGCACCTGCCTGAAAGCTTTTGCGCGAGGGCCTCGACGAGGCGAGGCTCAACACCGAACTGGTTCGCCAGCTCTCCAAACTCAACGATTGCTGATGCACGCGAAGACCTCTGCGATGCTACTCGACCGCCCTGACTATGCACGGGGTCTGGGGTGCCTGGCTCTTGTCGAGAGCTATGTCCGCTAACGGAAGAGGTTGGGCTATGGGGAAAAAAAGGCTGTTGGACATCCATGATGTTGGACAGCTTCCGACGATGCTCAGCTGTGAATACTGAAAAGGTGTGATGATATAAGTCGGCGTCTCAACGGAAGGATTCTTACCATCGCAGGTAACGGCAACGTTGAGCAATTGTACCAACAACTCAGAGGTTTCCATGGCGCCTCTCTTGTCATTAGAAGCAAGGACCTGAATGGCAGCTGTAGGATATAATCGTAAATGAACCGGGACACATGCACCACACCACATACCGTACGTGATGTCTACGCAACAGTACCATTAGCATCGACAAGAAGCACTCGATCGACAGAACGCATCTATCTTACCAAACAACAAGTCCCTTGACATACTAGACCAGAAAAGTCTACTATCTGCGTCCGCTGGGAATTTCGAGAGCATGCTGATTAGGGAGTAAAATGGGAGCGACGGAACCTTGAGAAAGTGGGACTGCGGGAACAATGAATCCAGCTCTACCCACATCTACCTAAACCGACACTTACATCGGGCGATCGGATTAGATGCAGTAATGCCTTGAGCTCAGCTTCTGACACCAGACCATGCTCCAGAACCGAAACAACTTGTTCATTACTTAGGCCTGCCAGAGATGGCCTGCATCCGTCGAAGGGGCCTTGCCAGGATGGGAACAATGCCTTCATTAATTCTTCCTGACTGCTACGTGTGACGGTAACGCCACGCGCTCGCTTGCCCTTGCCGAGAACAGAGTTTTGGGCGGTCCTGAGGCTAGCTCTGGTAGCCTCCTCATCAGGCATCTCAACATACGCATGACTGAGGGTTTTCCCCTTCCGATCAAGGAGTACATGCACACGCTTTACGGGATGCCTCAACCAAGCGACGACCGCGGGAGGTGTGATATCCTGTGGAACGTGACATCGTAGTTAGCAAATCCGGGCAACGAAAGTAGAACGACAGCAAACACGCACCCAAGGAACGTTATCGATACGCAGCACTGGTAATTCACCTTCTCGCAAGAAGTGATAATGCTCACTCCTGTTGGGAGTCGAGGAACCTTGCAGGTCGAAGAAGTGAAAATCGTTTACGAGATTCTCCTTATTAAAGCCGTCAAGCGCCACGGGTGTGAGGCAACCACGAGGTGCTCCCATACTCTGCACGCTGCTCCCCTTAGACGCAGTGTTTCTGAGGTGGAAGTTCGCCACCCCAGTCTTACAGACGGCACACTCCATGTCTTTCTCACCGACGATATTAAGGGCACTGGTAAGGCACGCTGAGCACAACAGATGAGCGCACGGCTCAAGCTCCGCCAAGGAAGGGCCCAAGTTGCCGCAGACTGAACAGCACAACTCCGGTGCCAGTGGTTCGAGGTTATGGTACCCTGAAGTGTTAGCGCCATGGGGGTAGTCCAAAGTCCCAAATGATATGTCGGGATGATCAAAAGGGTCATTGAGAGATAAAGGAAGTGCCAGGGGTTCTGCGTGGGAGAAGGAAGCCGGATATGGGACGTAACTGTTCTCATCGATGTCGAACAAGTTGGTCTACCCACGCAGTTGGTACAAAAACGAAGCACGAAGGCAAGAACTGACCTGTCCGAGGGTACAGCGACGACGAGTTGGAGCAGGGTCGGTCAACGAGCCCTTGATCTTCAGAAGATTAAGGTTGGAGGCACGAGGAGAGGGTGTGTTCAGTGAGGCCAAGGTACGCCGTGCTGGGGTGTGAGGTGGCGGCTGGGGCGAGAGGAAGGGTGCTTGATTTGTATGGCTTCGGGAACGGGATCGACCTGGCATGAGGATAGGAGGTGCGCTAAGAACTGACGCAAGCATGTCAACGAACACGTCTATAATGTGCAACATGGGCCTTACTGGCTATTCATGGCAAGAATTAATTTGCGGATCATTAAGTAACGCATGGGTGATGGAAATATGAAGCACTCACAATCTGCATCGAGAAATCTGCGACAACCGAGAATGTCAAGTTCGGACGATTCCCGAGGTATGGTGCATACGTACGCAGCGATGATCATCACAACAAGACGCGGAAGTGGTTAAAATGAGTACGTGAAAATGCCCTGGAGAGAGCGCATATACGTACCTAATATAAAAGACAGAACCATCATCAGATCGGAAAATGCATTGAAAAAATATTATGGCATACCTTCATCGCACATGAGACTTTCCTCGTCTTTAGATCCCACTCTAATCCCGTTCTCGCTTGCATGAGAGTGCCAGCTGTCTTCCGTGTCTGCCTGGGCTATGGTTTGCCCATCAAATGAATTTTCGTAGCTGGCAATTTTAGGTGATGCAGTGACATTGTAACGCTTGAGGCTCGTTGCTGATGCTGGAGTCGTTAAGGCGGATTGATTTGTGCTGAACCAGGAAGAGCGCAAACTCAAGGGGGTATAAGGGGTTGAAAGGGTGCTTGCAGGCGTTAGAGGTGATCTGAAATAGTTTTGGAGCTGATGATGGTGACGCTGTGCCCTGGGAATCCGCTGGGGGGTTACTGGAGGTGGGCCTTCGCTGCTCGGCTTATGAGAACGAGTAGTGTATGCTGGGGTCGTTGGTGCAGAAATGGGAGCGCCAGATGCAGGAAAACGGTTGCTTGTTGAGGACATCGAAGTTCGTGACGGTGAAGGGAAGGGTGCAACCAGGGGAAGAGAAAGCGATGGGTGCTAGTTAACGGGCTGTACTTGTACGAAAAGGAAAGAGAAAGGGAACAAGTCCAGCATGGCGTGCGAATCTGCCTTTTCAGGACGCGTCCAGACGCGATCACGTGGCGTGGGATGCCGCATGTTATCCTCCATCAAATCGTCCATCATCAAGACATGTGTGCCAACATGGCAGGTGTCGCGCGGTAGGAAGATCATGGGAGGTAGGAAAAGAAATTAACGTATCGTAAATATTGTAGTATATAAGCCATGAATCTCGGGTACAGTCTACGAAGGTATTATAAGGATAATACGGTGCAGAGACTACATAAATAAAAACTAGCACATATCAGTCGCCGCACTTCTGGTGTTGTATCAAGAACTGCCAGGACACCGAAATATTCTCCAGCAGTTCCTTGGGGAGCACACCATGGAAGTGACAAAAAGAAATGGCAGAGCCTCGGGCTCTGACATGGGAGAGTGAAGAGGGAAGGTCGGGGATTATCATAAGTTATCTTCCAGAACTGCCGCTCTGCAGCGCCCAGGAAACAGGAATCCCCCTGCGTCTATGGAATGATCGGGTGTCACGCCCGTGTCCCGGGGCGACCAATACACCCCAGTCGCTATCATTAACAGACCCTCTTCTCATACGTCCTCTTCCATCGGATGCGGTTGCCGAACCATCGCCATGGTGCAGGGCCCAGGTTCCAGCGAGATTGCTAGAGTTGTTATTTCCTCCACGAGGTCTTGACGCCCACTCCAAATGACGCCGGAGGGACTTAATTGATTGTTGCCTTCTTGTATGGACGAGAAGCTTTGATAGGTCCACCTCCCCCTCGTCTTCGTCCTCAGAAGATGAATCGTAATCATCCCTATCTCCTGGTGAATGCAAGGCAAATCCATCTTCCACCCTACCACTCAGGCTGGGTCCGCTATCCGTTGGATGCCCCTGGTTGTTGCGCCGATATTTCCTGCCTGCCGACCGCGAAGCCTTGCCCTTCCCTCGAACGCTTCCACTGGAGAGACTACCGAGACTTGTAGATGCTAGTGAGTCAGAACCAGTTTTGCGTCCAACCACAGACGAAGACCGCGAGGCAGGGGCAGAACGACACACAACGTTTATTCGAACTACTTGCCCAGGGGAAACCTGTGAGCGCATTGTCAAAACAGTCGGTGGTTGCAATGGACCCAAGGATGTTGTTAAGCGATCCTGCGGGCTAACTGGGGCGTCTCCCAACGGGGCAAATGGGCGCTTCCGATCAGATCGCCCATGCCTACGGACTGTACCGGAACGGCTCGTTGGTAGGCTGGAATGACCAGATCTAGATTGCCTGGATGGGAGCAGAGGGGGTGCATCATTGGGGCCTCCCATACGAGCGCCAGGAAAACCCAAGACGGCCCGTGCAACCGTCCCAAGCCATGAGGGGGGCATTGGAGGAAGAGATGGACGCTGTGTACGACGTTCACCTTTCCGGATAGTGGTAGTCTTTTTCGTAACGGGTGTGGATGCATGTTCCCTGAGAAGTCCCCGTCGGGGGATATTGGGGGCAGAAGCTATGTGACGCAGATAAGCCCGTGCTGGCGACGGGTGGACATTGGGTGGGCGCCCACTGTCGGTCAGGCTACTGGATCTGAGTGGGTGGCCTTGGGTTCCCCGGATTTGCGATGACGATGCTCTCGTAGTTGAGCCTGGAGGGTGAGACAAATTTTAACTTGACCAGTGACCAGTGCAAACATCAAGAACTCACTGATGTCTAACGCAGGCCTATGCTTGTGTATCAGAGGAGAAACGAGAGTAGCTTGTCCTACGCGGTCACCTCCAGGAGCCTTCAAATCGGTGGGCTGCTCATCGGCCTGTCCAAGTACGAGCCCTGCAAGAAACCCTACCACGGTTTCAACGCCATTCCTTAACTTGCCATCAGTCTGTCTCCCGTCTCCATGATCCTGTTCGTGCTCTCTGTGTCGCTCAGTCTCGGGTGTGAAAACACGTGTTTCTTTATAACCAGCTTCCTTGAGGAGGTCTTCGAGACGTTCGTATGTTTTTGATGTCCCTCGACGGTGTAGAGGGACCCGTAGACCGTCATGAGCAAGACTAGAAGGGTACCTCGACCTCCCGCGGGGCGGTGTGTAAGGGGTTGGCGGAGGTTCTACGTTGTCTGCTGTGGAGGAAAATGATGATTGGAGGCTAGGCGGCGAGGCGGAGGCGGACGGGGAAGTCGCCTGTCTCAATCGTCACACGCGGTTGCTGATTTCGGAGAAATTATACACACCATAGCCATGTTGCGTATAAAAGAATGCGACGAATTATTAACTTGAGAAGTGGAGAGTAAATATGAGCATCAGCGTCCTGGGCAACGGTGAGGGATGATGGGGGAGGTCAACAAACCAGCGGTACTGTGCTTCCCGGAACGCCACTGATGATTGCAAGCGGTCGTGAGCGACCGACGGACTCGTTATGTAATCATCCGGTCACAACCTGGTCACGAAAAGCGAAAGCAAGTCACAGAGACTTGCGCGTCGCGGTCAGATTCGAGATAGGCGGACGCGTGTTCACTGCTTCGTTTCTTCACCATGCCCGAATCTACCAAAGCAGCCATTGCCGTTCCGTCAAAGGACCCAAAGAAGAAGGAAAAAGATGAGAAGATTAGCGCAGCCTCCACGAAGAAGCCCGACGAAAAGGAAGGGGAAGAGCTGGTGCGTTTTTGTTGATCCATATGACACTGGTGTTAAACTGTGCACAAGTCGGAAGAAGATCTACAACTCAGAGGAGAACTAGAAATGCTCGTAGAACGACTGAAAGTGCGCAGAGTCAGTTCATTCTACGACACTGATCGAATCCTTGTCCAGGAGCCAGATACCACCTTGTACCGGCCAGCTCTCGAGACACTCCGTACCCTCATTCGGACATCTACTTCATCTATGACTTCTGTTCCAAAGCCTTTGAAGTTTCTTCGACCCCATTATCCAGAGCTACAGAATCTTTATGAACTCTGGTCTCCATCAGAAGACAAGGTGCAGGCTCAGTCTTCCCAGTGCCTGAGAGATAGCCCTGATCATTGCACCTCTGCAGAGTCTCTTTGCGGATATACTTTCAGTGCTCGCAATGACATACTCCGACACAGAGCCTCGTGGCACACTACGCTACCGTCTACTTGCGGCTTCCTTACGTCCCCCAACATCACCGCTTGCTGACCCTGGGGATTGGGGGCATGAGTACGTTCGACATCTGGCTGCCGAGCTCGGCGAAGAGTACAATCTCCGTGAACAGACAGAGGTGCCGAAAGCTGCATCGGAGGTAGGTGCGGCTGGGCTTGATAATGACTCGGACAATAAAGAAGGCGAAAAAGTAAAGCCTCAAATACCACTTTCGGTTGGAACACTTGAGGACCTCCATGATCTTGCACTGGTGTGCGCAAAGTTCTTACTTGAGCACAATGCCGAGCCGGATGCGGTCGATCTACTGGAAGAGTTGGAAGTTATAGATCGAATTGTCGATCTCGTGGATGCGAATACTTATGGTCGCGTAGCTGCGTATATGATTGCGTAAGTAATTGGTATGTGGCCGTATCCATGTCTCTGATCAACAATGCTAGATGTGTGAATCTCCTCCCACCACAAGATGATGTTGCCTTCTTGAGAACGGCCCATATGATCTACGAAAAGCATCAGCGATTCCCCGAGGCTCTTTCCTTGGCTATCCGGCTTAATGACCCGGAGCTCATCCGTAAGGATTTCCATGCACCTGGCAACCCGTATGAGTAGATGTCGTTATGCCAATCCTAATTCACTGATAGTTGGATAGGCAGATGAAACGTCAACTTGCTTATATACTCGCTCGGGCGCAAGTTCCATATCACTGGTTACAGCACTCAACTACCGAAGGTGAAGGGGATGAAACGTTTGAGGATTTACCCGAGGATTTACAGGAGATTTTGTTCAACTCGCGCCTAAGCACGCACTTCAAACAGTTCGGGAAGGAACTTGGCGTGCAGGATCCAAAGAGCTTAGAAGATGTCTATAAGTCTCATCTAGAGACTTCGCGTACGTTGAACCTGGCTCCTTCAAGCATATTTATATTTACCTTTTGACATAAGGATCATCAACAACAAGCGTTGACTCAGCACGAGGGAATCTAGCTGGCACCTTTGTTAATGCGTTTGTGAATGCGGGGTTTGGAAATGACAAGCTCATGGTTGACGCGGAAGAAGGGAACAGTTGGATCTATAAGAACAAAGACCACGGTAAGGAACTCGTGTCAAATATTTAATTTGTGAAGATGGCTTCACGCCTTGCCCACAGGGATGTTGTCCGCAGCCGCGAGCCTTGGTCTCAGTTTACTGTGGGATGCCGATATTGGTCTGAGCCATGTCGACAAATACACCTACTCATCTGAAGAGTATATTAAGGTTCGAATTTGCGCTCAATATCCGGTTCTTCTTGCTGACACGCGATTCACAGGCTGGTGCTTTTCTTGCCACCGGTATCCTTAACACGGGCGTTCGTTCCGACGCAGACGCCGCATTAGCACTTCTCGGTGATCACATATCCAATAAGTCCGTTCCTCTCCGGACATCCGCCATTATCGGCCTTGGCTTTGCCTATGCTGGCTCGCACCGCGAGGATATCCTTTTCCTGCTACTTCCTCTCATATCTGATGACGAGATTAGCATGGAGATCGCTGCCCTAGCCGCGCTTGCTGTTGGTCTCATATTCGTTGGAAGTGAAAATGGTGACGCCGCCCTTGTCATACTCCAGACTTTGATGGAAAGGGACGATCGTGCTCTGGATGAGAAGTGGACGCGTTTCCTGGGGCTGGGCCTTGCGCTTCTCTATGTCGGTGAGTGGCCCACCAATGTTGTCGTTGAGGCTGATCGAACATCTGTCCATAGGCGTGCAGGCTAGTGATTCATACGACGCGACAATTGAAACATTGAAAGCAATTCCTCATCAAGCATCAAAGCATATTCAGATACTCGTTGAAATGTGTGCATTTGTCGGAACGGGCAATGTGCTCCGCGTGCAGACCATGCTGCAGCAATGCGGCGAACATCTGAATGCGAAGGATGCTACAGCGGATTCCGAGCAGGAAGGGGAGAAGAAAAAATCGGACACAAAGCAAGATGATACGTTCCAAGCATTCGCAGTTCTTGGGATTGCACTTGTGGCTATGGGGGAGGATATCGGTGCGGAAATGTCTCTCCGACAATTCAACCACCTTGTACGTACGATCTTGTTGTTTATGCTATGGAACTAAAGCGTACCACCGTAGATGCATTACGGCGATCCTGTGATCCGAAAAAGTGTACCCTTGGCCCTTGGTCTTGTCTCCGCTTCGAACCCACAACTCCCTATCCTCGATATTCTTTCGAAGTACAGCCATGACAATGACATTGCCGTCGCGCTTAATGCGATCTTTGCTATGGGACTTGTTGGTGCAGGCACGAACAACGCCCGCCTGGCCCAGATGTTGCGGCAACTCGCAGGTTACTACCACAAGGAGTCTGATTGCCTCTTCATGGTACGGATCGCCCAGGGTCTTGTACACATGGGTAAAGGTACAATCGGCATCAACCCTTTCTACCTTGATCGGACCATCCTCAGCAAACCAGCAGTCGCTGGTTTGCTAGCAACGCTGACCGCATTCACAGATGCGAAAGCATGTGAGTGTTCAGATATCAGATATCATTCGACAACGGGTTAACACTGTCTTCGCCTTAGTCATCTTAGACAAGTACCATTGGATGCTTTACTTCCTTGTTCCGGCCATGTACCCACGGTTCCTTATCACTCTCGACGAAGGCCTCGAGCCGAAGCCTGTTACTGTCCGTGTTGGCACTGTAAGCGCACCACGCAGGTATTGTTCTTTGTTCTCATCCCCGCTTTCAGGCTGTCGACGTCGTGGGTCAGGCGGGGAAACCGCGCACAATCTCTGGATTCCAGACCTATCAGACACCCGTACGACTGGCAACCACCGAACGTGCCGAGCTTGCAACGGAGGAATACATTCCGTTCGCAAGCGTGTTGGAAGGGTTCGTTTTGCTGCAAAAGAACCCAGGCTGGGAAGAGAAAATGGAGTTGTAGATTGTATAGATGCGGTGCTTGGTCTCAATGTATTTTCACCACTCCTAATTCGCATGCAATCGATGGTAGTGTTGGGGGTTTAAACCTGACGTTGAACATCAATCCCTCTGAATCGGCCGCCTGGCGAAATGGCATCGCGTCTGACCACGACTAGATGTGAATTCTCATGGTGATCAGGAGATTGCATGTTCGACCCCTGCGGTGGTCATCTGAGAATAATTTTTTCCGAACACCAGACTTTGATTCTCCCCACTGACGGCAGGGCAGTGGGTGCGCATCATTTCATACATATAACGTACAATATAGCACAGACGACTAGGGACCATGGCGGCTAATATCTGGCATACTACAGAGGGGCGCCGGGAGGAAAGACCATGGGGTCGATAACCTCCGAACGTTTCTGCGCCCCACAGAGACTTTCGACGAGCGTGAGCGCGAAAGGAAAAGCAGTTCCTGGTGAGGTCAAATAGCTTAGCCCAGTCTTGTTCTCCATAGAATAATGTGAACCTGCCTGGCCCACGGCTGGGAGGTGGTAGCTATCAGCATGACCTTCAGTGAAGGGTGATGCTAAGTACCTGGTGATGAGGTTTCCAGAAATTACGACCGAGTCTTCGCGATATTCAAAGTCTATCAAGTAACGGCCTTGAGGCGTGGAGTTTGTAAGAATGGCGATGGGCGCTACCTTTATCCAGGTGCCCCTTCACAGAAGGATGGGACGTCAAGGGCTGTCGCGGTAGCTGAGAGGCTTTTGCAACGAGACTAGCTTTTTCACGGATGAAGACTTCCTATCTTCAGACTGGGGGATCCCTTACCAGCGCAGATCATTCCTACAAGTTTTCCATTCTCATGGAAATTTTTGACCAAAGACTGGACGAGGAAAGACTGAGATATGGTCTCAGCACCCTTCAGGCCACCTGGGATAATAACGGCGTCATATTCTGCCTGGAGCGTATCATTCATTTAAGTGGCCCCTGATATGCTGATGATGGAGAGATTCATACGATGTTTGATGCGCTGAGCCGAGACAGCGATACATCCGGTACGATGCGGATGCCACGAGAGCACTGAACGGCACCTGGCTCAGCTTCGTCGTTACCAGACGTGCCGGACGGTGAGACGAGAGCGGATGTGCATTTCACCCCAGCGCGGACCAGTGTGTCATACACGATGGTGCTGGTAGGCGAAAGCCAATTAGTAGATGATGCCGATCTGATTTTTTGCAGTCTACTGACAACTCCATCTCTTCTGTCCCATTGGCGATTAATACGAGAGCGGAGGGCATCGTTTCTCAAAGTTCAATTCAGAGCCCCGATCATCAGCATAAGCACTATAGAGCTATTACGTCACAGGCGGTCTTACCACTGACACGCCGGAGTGAGTGCGGGGAAGCCACCTGGCAACTCCAACTCACTTCACTTGGGTATGGTAAAGCTGAACTTGTCAAGTTAGCCCGAACGGAAGATGCTCCTAACCACCCGATCTCACAAACTCTCTGGACCGATATTGAATGCCCTTGGATCTGCATGCCGTCGTCGGATCACACTTTCTGCTGTGCAGGGCGCACGTGAGCCTCCGCTCGTCAACAGGACTCTTCATGAATACTTCACTGCAGAGGTATTGTCCCGGAGACCAGATCGCCCGGCCCTCATCTGCACGCAAGAACGTCCCAGAGCACATGGTGGGCCTTTTCCACGAAACATGGGAGTAGAGAGGCACCTGGCCTGGGACTTCAATGAGTTCGATCGTCACACTAGAGCCCTTGCCCGAGGGCTTGTAGGTTTGGGCGTGAAGAAAGGAGATCGTGTTGGGGTAATTATGGGGAACACAAGGTATGAGTATCTTATTGTATAGTCGCCAGATGTCGATGCTTATCCTGCCATCGAGCGCGTATGCAATGCTGCAGTGGGCATGCTCCAGTATCGGAGCCATCCTCGTCACCATAAATCCTGCCTATCGTGTCCAAGAGTTGGTGAGGTGCCTCGATGTCTCCACTCGCTTAGTCTGGTAACACTTTTTCCCGCAGATTGTGACTATCCGCGCTGTTGGTATCAGCCATCTTTTTCTCGTGCCACAAATCCGCACTTCATCATACTTGACTCTGTTTGCCGAAGCGCTCCCATCATTCAGGAGGTTCTCTCCTGGGGACCTTCAAGAAGAGGCCCTGCCAGACCTCAAGCATGTTGTTGTCGTCGATAATACTCATCAACCGAAGAAATTCCATGAGATGCTTGGTGATTTCCATTGTGCCGTTGACTTTCGCGAGGTTTTGCAGTGGCAAGATGGGGGCACTAAGGAAAGTCGTCTTGTCGAAGAAACGAAGAAAACCCTGGATAAAGATGACGTGATCAATCTCCAATTCACAAGGTCTTTCTCATTTCCTCCAAATGGACGATCGTTACGTGCTGAATCCAACCTCAAGTGGGACGACAGGGTCACCAAAGGCTGTCTCCGTGCGTTCTGTTTTCGTCAGTTGATGGCCTCTATCAACGAACATCGGTAGCTCACACATCATAATCTTCTTAACAATGGGATCTCGATTGGGCAAGCAATGCGTCTTACGGGAAATGACATTGTCTGCAATGTCCCACCACTCTTTCATTGTTTTGATAAGTAAACCCTTGATTTATGCGCTAGGGTCATGCTTACCTCGATGCCTGTACGCCTTGTCCTTGGTAATTTGGCTGCATGGAGTCACGGCTCAGCCGTCGTGTACCCCTCCGAGATTTATGACCCGCGCGCAATAGTTGATGCTGTGATCAACGAACGCTGTACAGCGTTGCACGGTGTACCAACTCATTTTCTGGGTGTTCTCTCAGAGGTTGAGCGGAGGCAGGAGGCTGGCGAAAAGCTAGATTTCAGCTGTCTGAGGTCCGTCTCTTCCAGGTCAAGGGGGATGGTTTTTCCTGATTATACCCTCATAGGACAGGAATTGCCGCAGGTTCGCCTGTCCCGATAGAGCTCATGAGGCAACTGATAAAAAAGTTGAACCTACGCGAGCTGACGAATGCGTACGGAATGAGTATGTCCCACGGCTTTTGTCACAGATATTCAAACCCTTGGTCATCTTTCGAATAGCGGAGACTAGTCCTGTATCTTTTCAAACGACACCTGCAGATTCCATAACCCAGCGTGTCGAGACCGTGGGGAAGGTCCGTCCACATGTCATGGCGAAGGTCGTAGACCTCGCCGGAAAAGTTGTTCCCGTCGACACTCCAGGGGAACTACTCGTGTCTGGTTACTTGCTTCATAAAGGGTGCGTATTGCAATCGCCCGTTTCTTCGCAGACTAATTTGTGTTGCCAAAAAGCTACTGGGGTGACAACGATCAGACGGACTTGACTATGCGCAGAGACGAGAATGGACAGTTATGGATGCATACGGGCGATCAAGCAATATTGGATGGCGACGGTTACCTGCGCGGTGCGTTGTATATGCCGCTACCTCTGATATTCGATGCTGAGCATGGTATTGTATAGTTGTGGGCAGAGTCAAGGTACGCAGCTAACCTAGTCATTTTGTAAACTCGACAATATACCCCATTCAGGATATAATCATTCGAGGGGGAGAGAACTTGTTCCCTGTACAAATCGAGAACGTGTTAACATCTAACCCGTCCATCCCCGAGGCCGCAGTCGTCGGCGTTCCAGATAAGAAATACGGTGAAGTAGTCGGCGCTTGGATTAGGCTCAAGGCTGGCGCCATGCTATCTCGAGAGAGCGCGAGGAAGATCGTATGGGAGAGCATGAACCCACAGGTGCGTCTTCCTGACAATATAGGGGCCAACTGTGACTGTCCATGCAGAATGCACCAACGTGGGTTTGGTTCTTTGGGGAGGATGATATTCCAAGCGAGCCTCCGAAGACGGCGAGTGGAAAGGTGCAGAAACACATTTTGAGAGAGTGGAGTCGCGAACTCGCGGAGAAGGGGATCGGGCTAGTGCGATAAGTATCTATAGTGTGACAGAGTGCGTGATGTGTAGCCACCGCTCTTCCAGTAGTATCTCCCTAGTGATAGACCAATACGAGAAATTACCACCTTGGGGAATCGCGTTTGTTGATGTTACAATTTATTGTTACTGGATCGGCTGGCGCTGGCGCGGGGCAACCCGGGAGGTGGCGGAACGGAGAACGGCGCGGATTTACAAGAGACCAAATGGTGTGACTGCTCGAGCTCAACTTCCTCCGCCCGTCATCGTCATTGTGCCTGGCTTCACCCCGCCATGTCTAAGCGCATCCGCATATTCACTGCCTCAGATGTTCTTCAACATCATTCTGAGAGCAGTTGTTGGGTCACCTATAAGGGTAAAGTCCTTGACGTTACCAACTTTCTCGCGGATCACCCCGGCGGTGAAGAGTTCATCCTCAAATATGCCGGAAGGGATGTCGAAGACGCGATGAAGGACGCGGAGGAGCATGTGCACTCAGAGAGCGCATATGACATGTTGGATGAGTTCCTCATCGGAAGACTAGGGGCCGGGGAGAGCGTCGTGAGCAACGACTGGGTTGCAACAGATGACTTTACTCCGGAAGACACAGACGAAGCAGCGGACTATGAAACGAATCAATTCCTGGATCTAAGGAAGCCCTTGATGAGACAGATGTGGGACTGCAACCTTAGGCACGTTTTTCGCCGTGAATAAATCGGGTCCATGTGTTGACTACAGCTCTGCGTAGCAAAGCATATTATCTTCAACAAGTTCACCAACCTAGGCACCTTCCCGAGTCTGCACGCCTCTTTGCATCGCCGCTTCTCGAGGTTGGCGTGTACTTCTGCGCTGTGCTGACATCTGACTAAGACATTGCTAGATGCTCACGAGAACGAAGTGGTGGGTGGTGCCCGCGATATGGCTGCCCATAGCGGCATACATTGGCCTGCGCTCTCTTCTTCAATTCGGTGGCGTCCCTCTGGCGTCCTTCAAAGTCAGCCCATGGCTTCCTCTTGGCCTTGTCTTTTCCCTCCCTGCTGAGGCATACCTCAAAACCACCCTATCCTTCGTCTTTGGCAATTTCGTCTGGACTTTGCTCGAATATGGATTCCACCGGTTCTTGTTCCATGTCGACTATTACATGCCGGATCATCCCAAGTTCTTGATGATCCACTTTTTATTGCATGGCATACACCATTACATGCCCATGGATAAGTATGTATTGTGAAACCCGTGCCTTGGTCCCTCCGCCTGACTTTTTTTTTTCGAGGTTGCGGCTCGTCATGCCACCTGTTTTGTTCTCCTTGCTCTCTTTCCCTATGACTCAATTAGCGCATGTCGTATTCCCCACGGCTATGGCCAACGGGACCATCTCCGGGTCCTTCGTATTTTGTAAGTAAGGGGTCCCTTGAGACATCGCGTGTCCTTCACCTTCAGTTTATAGATGTTATCTATGATACGATGCATTATGCGTATGCCTCCTTTTCATTTTGGCCCCTGGCAATTTTTGAACCCGCCATTCTAGCATGCACCACACCAAACTTCCGGCGTATCTCCGGGAGCAGAAAAAATATCATTTGGCTCACCATTACAAAAATTTTGAGCTCGGTTTCGGTGTCACAAGTATGGTCTTTTCTTTGTGTTGTGACAATTCCTCTGACGTATATTCTAGGTAAAGTTTGGGACTACGTATTCAACACGGTACTTCCCCTCTAAGTATTTGAACGCTAACCTGTTCGTAACTGTGCTTAGCCTATGTCTACATAGTACTTTACAAGCATATACCCGAGCTTACTTACTGGGACTCCAACGGATTCCACTAATGTTAAGCTTCGCTGATATTATCGTGCATGCAGTTACTCGAACTCTACAGGTTCTCACAACTGCTACAAGTGTCTGAGTGCACATCGGCGGGTCTGAAGCCTTGTAGAGGCAAAAGCAAGGGCGAATCATGGGGTTCGCTTCGAGCTCAATGATGTTGTCATGAAAATTGGAAGGCAAACCCGACCGAGCCATGTTGCAAGTCACCTATGCATGATAAATGCCGTATTATGTAATGTCGCATTAAATAAAATATGAGGCGAAACAAAGTCCGGCAGCAAACACGGAACGCGTCCGGGCTCGAGAGTCGCTGGTCACTGGGTGTGCGAACGCATACGTACTGCCTTGGCTGCTCCAGCCAAAGGTAGCCTTTTAGAACCCAATGCTTGTGGGAGGGCCTTATGGTCTCACTCATTCCATCGCGCGGGTAGTTCGGCCCACGCATTCGTGTTCTCTTTGGAAGTCCCTCCATTCATCTACAGCCCGCCCAAAACACTCTTCGGACCAGACAAAACTTTATGCCAACTCGCTTCTTCTCCCTCGCACGACATTCCCTCAGTGGACAGACCCATCCAAGGCTGAGGTGTTAGTACGCAAGAGGACGTGTGATGACCTTTATCGCTGGCAGGTCAGGTCCCCGTGTAATGCTTTTCGGTCCATGCTACGTACAGCTGACGTTGGCTTGTGAAGTAGTGGGAAAATAACAAAGGTCCTTTATTCGTACTGCATGATGGCCCGCCGTACGCAAATGGCGACCTTCATATGGGTGCGTCACAATATCCTCTTTGTGGCTTTCAAAGGTATCGAGATATTTCCAAGGGCACGCGCTAAACAAAATTCTGAAGGATATCATCAATCGGTATCATGTATCTTTGGGTCATCGCGTGCAGTGAGTCCAGCTACGTCAAGATTGCTTAGAGCAAACCCCCGCTGAACACGATAGGGAAGCTATATCCCTGGCTGGGATTGCCATGGACTCCCAATAGAGAACAAGGCACTTAAAGCCGCTCAGGTCGATGTCCGTACTCTTTACTCGTCATCGTAGGCTTGTACTCAACCCCGTTGTCAGGATCATCGCGCAATTACACCAGAAGAAATACGATCCCTTGCAAATGCAACTGCTGTCCAGGCCGTGGAGAGTCAGAAAGATGAGTTTCGTGAGCTGGGAATTATGGCGGACTGGGATGGTACGGGTTCCACTTATCGAACGCTTGGTAAGTGTTTTTCTGGGAGGTGTTACAAGGGTCATGCGTTGACGACTCTCCAGATCACGGTTATGAAATACGGCAGTTGCGCATATTTCAAAAGATGGTTGAACGAGGTAAGCTCAGTATTCCAATGTCACCCCTAGTTGACCCCAAACGTTGTGGCAGGTCTCATCTACCGTCACTACCGGCCAGTTTACTACTCGCCGTCGTCACGCTCCGCTCTGGCTGAAGCCGAGTTAGTGTATAAAGACGAGCATGTTTCGCATTCGGTATACGCCACATTCGATCTCGACTTGCACTCGCATGACTCCACTGCCGCCCTTCGGAACCTAGTTGCAGGCCAGACAAAAGTCCAGCTGTTGGTCTGGACAACGACCCCATGGACCTTGACTGCTAATATGGTTTGGAGGCTTACCATGATGCCCGTTCACTCCCTCTCATAATCACGTGTAGGGTATTGCCGTCCACCCAGATATGATCTACGCCTTGATTCGCCCCACCGAACGGACTGATGAAGGTGGTGCCCTCATTGTAGCGCTAGAGCGCTTGGATTATCTCTCGAAGTTCCTTGGGAAGGCTGAAGTCGTGGCGGAGATCCAAGGTTGCTGCATTTTAAATCGTCTCGCGGACTTTATGCTCACTCTCGCATGTAGGATCTGGGCTTGTTGGTGCTCGCTATCGTCCCCTCTTTACTACTCTTGCGCCACACAGTGCTTCTGAGTCCCTTGCAGTTATCGCGTCTACCCATGTGTCGCCCGACTCAGGGACTGGGCTCGTCCATTGTGCGCCAGCTCATGGTGCCGAAGATTATAATCTGTTCCGGGAACAATGCCTCATTTCCTCCACACAGCGCATCGTCTGTCACGTTGGTGAAGGTGGCCTGTTCACGAACGAGGTGGCACATATCGTGGGGAAGGAGGCTGGGGAGACACTGGTTGGACAGCCCGTCCTGGATGGTGGGTCTCGGACAATTGTTGATCTCCTGAAAAACATGGGCCGTCTCCTCAAGATTGAGAGATTCAAGCATCGTTATCCATACGATTGGAAGACGGATAAGCCTGTCATAATGACGTATGTCTGATTTACTTCTCGCGTAACCCCGACATGACTTGCGCACACAGGGCGACATCGCAATGGTTCGCCAACTTGGATGACATCAAGGAAGATGCTCTGAAGGCACTTGAGACTGTGACGTTCTATCCTCAGATATGTGCGTGTTAAATATCTAGATACACTTATGATTAGGCTGAGTCATCCCATTAGCGCGCAATCGCCTCGAGTCGTTTATCAAGTCTCGCTCAGAATGGTGCATCTCGAGGCAACGCGTCTGGGGTGTTCCAATCCCTTCTTTGCACCATAGCCCGACGGAAGGGGTCTACCTCGATTACCACATCCTCGACCACATCCTGGCTGTCTTGGACAGAAAAGGTGTCGCTTATTGGTGGGAGGGCCCAATCGATGAATTCCTGCCACCTTTTCTCCTCGAAATCGACGCAGATTTGAGTAACTGGCACAAGGGTTCTGACACCATGGATGTTTGGTTTGATAGTGGTTCTTCGTGGTCCTTTCTTCCCGACCGCGAAGACGCTCAGCCGAGGGCAGACGTTTGTCTCGAGGGATCAGACCAGCACCGTGGATGGTTCCAGAGCCAACTCCTCACAGCTGTCGGCTCTGCCAAGGCCGACAAGAAGGTCATAGCACCGTATGGGACATTGTTGACACATGGCATGGTTCTTGACGCCAGTGGTAAGAAGATGAGCAAGTCACTTGGGAATATCATGAGTCCGATGACCATCGTGAAAGGCGGACTGGTGGGCCACCATTTATCTACTCTTGCGTTTGTCTAAGACCATCTCAGGATAAGAAGCAGCCTGTATATGGCTCTGACACACTTCGCCTATGGGCTGCGACGGTAGAGTATTGGCGCGACATGTCGATTGGACCCAGGATCCTTGAACAAACCTCGGAATCACTTCGTAAGATTCGTAACTCCGCTCGTTTCATCTTAGGCAACATTGGTGACCCGGCGACCCGTGCAAAATCTGGCTTGATTCATAAAGACCAGCTGGGTCTTGTAAGTCCGAGGCACGATTGTTATGCTTGGGAGAAATTTTGATCAAATACAGGTCGATCGATACGTCATGCATCAACTGTATGAGCTCGAGCAGACCGCGCTGAGTAGCTACGCTCAATATAATTTCCCCAAAGGTAAACTTCCTTCCTTTAGGGCGCTGTGATACACTCAGCGCCTCTTCCAGTCATTTCCACCCTAACCAACTTTACGAACATCACTCTTTCATCTCTCTACTTTGACATCGCAAAAGATAATTTATATGCAAATAGTCTGTCCAGTCCAGAGCGCAGGTCCACCGTGACTGTTCTCCAGCACGTAGGTTGAAGTGACTAGCCCTGCACGCTGTGACTATACGAAGTTTGTAGGTTCTGAATACGTTGGTCCATATTCTTGCCCCGGTGCTACCTCACCTTTCGGAGGAAATTAACTCTGCACTCCATGGACAACCTCGTTCCGATATATCCCACGAGACCTCTGTGTTCAGTAGACTGTGGGACCCATTGGTATTACAATCCTTTTCATTCATAATTTACATCTAAATGGCCCTGTTCCAGTCACCAGGTTGGCATGACCCAACTACAGAGCAAGAGATGGCTCAGTTGCTCCAAGTGCGAAGCATCGTCTTAGGTTTATTGGAACAAGCACGAGGAAGAAGGTCAGTTTTCTCCATTGCGTTGCAATAGTTCGCAGATCTGAATGCGAATCTCAGGCAGCTGAGTAGCTCAACAGAAGCCAAGGTTGATATCATTCTCCCAAGCACAAGCACTGGTAACGATCTGACTAGCCTCATCAAGCGAGAAGGCACGTCTCCATGCAATGTTGGAGCGCCTGCATTCACGTCTTTACTTTGTAGAATCTTTTCTGAAAACATTGTTCATCGTCTCCGACGTATCCGTGATAGACGATGGATCCCTAAGAACGTCATCTCAATCCTGGCTTTATGTAGGCTCGATTCAATTGCCTCGTGAGACAATCGTGTATCCTTCAACTGCGTGAGCTTAAAAGTAAATCCTTAGGTTCGGAGGAGCGCCTAGGCATTCGCGTTCGGCCAGCGACGTTGGCCAAGTGTCCTCGATGTTGGACCTACACTCGTTCACATAAAGACGTCCTCTGTCCGAGATGTTCAGACGTCTTATCGACCCCACCGTAGACTTACCACATGTAATTTATGAATATAACCTGTTTCCGTGCACCACCCTGTTCGGTTTGTACACTCAATGACTCACTAGTTTGGTAAGTATGCGATAGGTTGCGAGAGCGCCAGGCTCGTAAAGAAAAGAAATAAGCGATGCCGCCGCTTCAAGTTTGGGTGCCTTGTTCGTGATCTCTGCCCCGAGTGTTGCTATATGCGCATACTTTGTCAGAGCGCAGGTCGGCATTCTTCAACGCGCCTGAGCGTGCAGTTTCAACGGCGGGTACTTGTAACCCATCTGATAACGACGCACTGCGTCGAGTCACGCCTTCCAAACCCTTATTTATCCTTGATTCAAGGGACATCGCCCTTCCTACACCACCCCTTTACAACCCGAACCATGTCCGCATTCAATTCCATAATTCAGGCCCTCGCCGCTTTGTCAATCACCCCTTCCGGAGCTGTCGAGCATGCGTCTGCAACGTCCCCTGCTGCATGGAAGGAGGCGCTGCAGACCTCCCCCAAGACTCCAAATGAGTTTGAGCTGCTCAAAGTCCTCGTATTCAAGCCCAAGACTGCAAAAAATGCCACCCCGATACCCGTCGTCGTCGTAGCACGCGATAGTACTGAGACGAGCTCGTCATTGCTCGGCAAGAAACTCAATCTGAAGGAACTTCGTCTTGCCTCTGAGGATCTGCTATCAGAGTTCTTCTCCCTCGACAAGGACTCGCGTATGTCTCTCTGACCATCATCTACGCCCTTGTGCTTCTTTAATACGTCTGCGTCAGTGAGCCCTTTGGCCCTCAATGCGGAGACGTTCCCCAGGATCACTACCGTCGTCGATGCCTCCCTGGGCACTGTAAAAGTCCCGCTCGCCGTGCGCGCACGTTCTTCAAGCCAAACCATTTTCCTCTCTGGGCCTGACGTCGTCGCCTACCTGCGTAGCTTGGAAACAACAGAAACGAAAGTGCAAGAGGTCGACTTTGTTCCGCTGAAGAACGAGACGGTGGATGGTGCCGTTGCTCAGCCCAAGCCCGCGGAAAAGAAGGAGAAGAAGGCAGAGAGGGAAGACGCGAAGATCGAAGGTGCCGTTCAGATTGCCATCGGCGTGAAGAAGGAGGTCGATTTCGCTGCATGGTATACCAATGTGAGTATATATGCTCGTTGTTAGTGATACTTAATGCTGAATGGTTACTTGGCGAAGGTTTTAATCAAAGCAGATATGCTCGATTACTACAACGTTAGTGGATGCTATGTCCTCAAGCCTTGGTCGTACAGCATATGGGAGATCATTCAAGGTACTGGACTCTCCATATTTACGTTGCATAACGGGACTTATGCGATGTGACCACGAAGAATGGTTCAACTCGAAGATCAAGGATATGGGCGTTGAAAACGCATACTTCCCGATGTTCGTATCGCAAAAAGTGCTTGAACGGGAGAAAGATCACATCGAGGGTTTCTCCCCAGAGGTCGCTTGGGTCACGCGAGCGTGCGTTTATTGGGAATCGGACATGGCGTTATGCCCAGACTAAACACCCTGATCTAGAGGCCAGTCAGACCTTGAAGAGCCCATCGCGATCCGTCCCACGTCAGAGACCGCCATGTATCCCTGTGAGGCAAATTTTCCCCCAATTTGTAACTCGCTAACGAAGACTTCAAGATTACGCAAAGTGGATCAAGAGCCACCGAGATCTTCCTTTCAAACTCAATCAATGGAACAGCGTTGTCCGGTGGGAATTTAAAACTCCTCGTACGCCTGGCACATTTCTAGCAGTACGCGTCCTGACTGGCCCTTTCTTAGAGCCTTTCATCCGCACCAGGGAGTTCCTCTGGCAAGAAGGTCACACGGCCCATCTTACCAAGCCAGAAGCCGACAAGGAAGTCCTAGAAATCCTTGACTTATACCGTCGTGTCTTCGAGGAGCTTCTTGCAGTCCCCGTCATTCCTGGCGTGAAATCTGAGAAGGAGAAGTTTGCCGGTGGGCTCTACACCACTACCGTAGAAGGTTTCATCCCCACCTCCGGCCGCGGCATCCAGGGGGCAACTTCACACTGTCTTGGCCAAAACTTCTCCAAACCTGAGATGTTTAATATCTTCGTTGAAGACCCCAACGATCCCACGGGTCAAGGAAAGATTTACGTGTGGCAGAACTCTTGGGGGTTATCAACACGGACGATCGGCGTGATGGTCATGGTGCACGGCGATAATCAAGGACTCGTCCTGCCTCCTCGCGTTGCGAGCGTCCAGGCAATCATCGTCCCTTGCGGCATAACTGCAAAGACTACCGAGGAGCAGCGGCAGGATATCACAGCCAAGTGCGAGGAGCTCGCTGTGACGCTAAGGAAAGTTGGCGTTCGTGCCCGTGCCGATTTGAGAGATGGCTACACTCCTGGGTACAAATTCAACGACTGGGAACAAAAAGGTGTTCCTTTGCGCCTCGAGCTTGGTCCTCAAGATCTCGCGAAGAACCAGACACTTACCGTCCGCCGCGACACGGGGGTCAAGGCGCCCATCCTATTGGCGGGCATCGAGACCTCGGTTCCTGCCCTGTTGGAGACTATACAGAACGAGATGTTTGCCCGTGCAAAGGAAGTGTATTGGTCTCGCATCAGGCAGGTCACTGAGTGGGAGAA
This sequence comes from Russula aff. compacta, assembly GCA_003313875.1. Taxonomy (NCBI): domain Eukaryota; kingdom Fungi; phylum Basidiomycota; class Agaricomycetes; order Russulales; family Russulaceae; genus Russula; species Russula aff. compacta. The sequence goes on along the minus strand of QLOT01015405.1, from coordinate 21,629 downwards.
GGTTGTTCCAACTTTGGATGACAAGTGTGTGGTTGTACTCCCGTGGTGTGAGGTAGAATCTTGCGAGGACGACATCAAAGAGCGCAGCGCCAGAGCGTAGGCCGCTTATTTTTTTTTGGCAGCTTCAGCTGTTAACTTTCGGAACAGTGCCGAACCTCAGGACGAGCGTGCACCTTCTGCCGGCGCAAAGTCGCTCGCAATCCCCTTCGACCAGACTCACTGGGACCCGATCATCCCTGGCAAGACCAAATGTCCTGCCTGTGGCAGCGACGCGAAGCGTTGGACACTCTTCGGGCGATCGTACTAGAATAGGTCAAATGCTGGAAATGTGGCAGTAGTAGTTAGTGGCATGCCAGTAGTCACTATAGATGTATCGGCTATTGGGTGTGTATTATGACGGCACGGCGAGCAAGCTCTGTCCTTGCCTCGAGGCTTGTCACGCCTCTTTTTTTCCTCAACGCACACCACGATCAGCCTCTGCAAAAAACTCTTCCCCCCTTTCTCAGTCATGTCTGACTACGCAGATTACTATGATGAAGTATCAGACGATGGGACTGGATACAGCGAGTTCTGTGACGATGACACCATTCGGGCCGCTGAGGTCGCTCCTGTGTGTTCATCTAGCGCTAGCACGACCGCATCTGCCGTTGCTCTTGGGAAACGGAAGTCTCCAGATGATTATGCGCTAGACAGTGGCTCTCCTGCTTCATACAGACGGCGGACGATCTCCAATCTGGTTGACGATGACCGTACCTCAGGCTCCGAGTCGCTCCCGTCCTCAGGTTTGCCAGTGTCCTCGGGGGCGACTCTTCTTGACTCTTCGCTGCCTTCGAGTGCGGGTCCGTTGGAAGGTGATGGGCCTTACATCATAGTAAGTTTTATTAACTTTCCGAGCATTTCCTGAACCACTGAACCACTGACCTGTAGGTCCACAACGCGAGTGTCCAACGGGCCATGGATGCGCGTAGGCTTCCATGGGGAGTTCAGTGGGAGATTGCACGGCTGATCTCCCTTGGGCACTGCACATGGAAGGATGTTAGTATGGAAAAACTGGACATCTTGAGAGCAGAGGGGTTATCTGCACTAGACCCTGACCTCCGCACTCCAGCTGTCGTGAGTGCACGTGTTGCACCGCACGTCGAGAATCTTTTTCGGTGGAACAAACACAGCTTTGGAAGCAGGTTATCAAAGGAGATGCAGGCAATTGTATGTTATATGTCACCATATGTGTTGTACCTAGACTTTTACATTTTATCTGTCACAGTCACCCTATGAAGAACTTGACAAAGAGGGCATGGCCTTTCTGCAACATGGTTCAAACAGCTGCCTGGGCATTACACCTGGCCTTGGACCATGGTATGGTGGCAAGGTGACTTTTACCATAAGGCTACAAGCAGGGAAAACTAGGGGTTTCCACTTCTTTCTGGAACCCCCTGTTTTAGGGCCATCAACCAGATTTACCAGATGCTATGGCTCTGCTTGGCTGATCAAGCTTCGGCTATCAAAAGACATCTTCTCAAACCTTGACAGACTCAAGAGTCTGTTACTTAGGCCCTTTATCCTAAATGGGCAACTTTTTCAGTTTTTCTATGCAAACAAAGAATGCAACATCTATCTTATGGCTACCAATGCACAACATGATGGTACTTTCAAGTACCCCTCTTTTCTTGGTTTTTTTTTGGAACACAATAATCTCAAAGATAACTGCAACCAAGTATATTAACATGCTCTTTGATAAGGCTAAGCTGATCATATTTTATAAGACAATTGCAAAATGGGCAGCAAGAATACCCTTAGGCCTATCAAACTCAGTCCCTGGTCTTTTGCTAGACAACACTCAGATTAGAAAGGAAGTTGACATTGGTATGTTATAAGTTTATGGCAACATTATTTATTCTTATGATAAAATAGTGTCTTCAAGTTGTCCTCCTGGTGCAAAACATACCAGTGAAATGGATATGACTGATGGATGTGGCCTGATTAATCTTCAGGCCATTTACCTGCTGCATAAAGAGCTAGGGCTTTGGAAAGAGGCCCCTGTAGCTATTCAGTGCAGACTGGCAGGTGCTAAGGTGATACTTTTCATCTCATATAATACACATAATAAGGTTTAAATCATTTTTATTAGGGGCTACTACTTCTACACCCTGGCAAAGAGGAGAACAGCTGGGCCCATCCATGTGTTTGGTTAAGGCCATCCCAGGTCAAAATTAAACTTACACATAACTACCTGCAGAACCCAGCTCATAGGGTTATTGATACCCTCAGAGCTTCTAACATGCACAGCCCAGTTCAAATCTCAAGAGAGATTATAATTAATCTCTCTGAGAATGGTGTCTCACCTGATATATTTATTGACCTTTCATGTCACTCTCTCAAGAACACTATTTCCTCCCTTCTTAACTGGGATGGTCAACATGCAATGGCTCAACTTTGGGCTGCTGTTTCTAAAGAGGGCAATGTTATGGCAGCTCGCATTGCTCGTGAATCTCCTTGGACTGCTAGGGCATATGGTGTATTGCTACCTGATCAAAAGGATAGCAATGAAGACCATAAAGCAGAAGATGATAACTCATCATCTCACTCTATAGCCTGGTGGGGAGATGATATCAGTGGTTGTCCCTCTTCACTTGAGGAGACAGTTATGGCTTTTCTGGACACTGGCTTTCATCCTATGTCCAATTCCATTCTTGCTGAAAAGCTATATATCATAGCCAAAAAGGCTATCAAGTCTTCAATCTCAAAATTTAGGGTGACAATTCCTATGTCTTGCTCAGCCTTTATTGTTCCAGGTATGGTCCTTATTTCTTCTTAATATAAGCTAAGCCATGTTTTAGATGTATTGGGAGTCTTGCAAGAGGGAGAGATACATGTCAAGTGCTCTCAACGCTGTCTTTTAAGATCAGATGGTCAAAGATCAGATAGAGTTGTTGGTGATGTATTGGTATGTTTAAGCATGGCCCCCTCAAAGCCAGACTCATGATTGCCTTAAAGGTAACAAGAAGCCCATGCAAGCTTCCAACAGATGTTCAAAAGGTATTGTCTTTTACTATATCAACTGATATCAAATGGATTACTATATTTTTAGGTTAAAGCAGTGTTTAAGCCAGAGCTGGATGACTATGTCAATGTTATTGTGTTTTCTATCAAAGGCCATAGAAGTCTTGCAAGTATGCTTGGCACAGGTAGGTGGTCAACATACTTTACAGTGAAATTATGTTTATACATTGTCAAAGGTGATTATGATGGTGACACAGTGGTCTGCATTTGGCAACCAAGCATTGTTGACCAGTTCAGCAATGCTGATGCTAGGTTCATGGTGCCTCCCACTGGTCTACAGGATCAGTTTCACATCAAAAATGAAACTGTAAAAGAGTTCTTGGAAAGGGTTCCCACAAGCAGCCCTGTCAACCATCAGATTCAGGAACTGCAGTTGGCACTGATGTTACCCTTGTCAGACTTGTCTGCTGTTGGAACTTACTCCAACATGCATGACAATGCTGTGTACTCCCTGGGGTACACACACCCCACAACCATACTTCTTGCATGGATGTAAGGGCCATCTGAACTAGCCTTTTCTTTTGTTCTAACCATGAGAATAACTTCTAGTTTTTGCACTGTCCTTGATGGTGCCAAAACTGGCAAGGCCATCTTGTCAGAGAGATATTCCCAAGATTGCAACAGCAAGCTCTATGGGACACAATATACACCTCACTGGAAGAGGGATCCAGATAGTCCCAACCACCAGTACAATTTATCACGGCAAGGCTTGCCACCCTTTATTATGGATGTGCTCCAGGCAGCTATGGAAAGCACCAAAGAGGAGCTGCTGCAGCACATAGCCAGACACTTTGGCAATATACCCAAGATCAAGGATTCGGATCTTGTCGCGCCGTGGCAGGATGCAGAAGAGCGGGCACAGGACTTGGCGTCGAGGCCAGAGCAACACTTACGCGACGTTGGACGGGCTCAGAAGGAGGCGCTGAAGGCGATCAAGGCGCACGTCGCGCGTGTTTACGACTGGTGCGCCAGCCTCATGAGGATAGCGGCCGTACCGCACGCGACGAGCCCGAGCACAAGCATGGGCACGAGCGTGGGCGTGGGCATGGGCACACGTCTCGAGTTTTCGCACCGGAGCATCGAGAAGCGACAAGACCGGCTCAGGCGGATGTCGAGGGAGTTCGTTGGCGGGCCACCAGGGGGCGAGACGATCGTGTTTAGCCAGGAGGAGGTCGCGCGGCTGCGCGCGTCGTACGCGTATCTGTATGATTGGACGAGGAAGCCCGGGGGCACGCGGTTCCCGTGGACCGTCGCGATGCGCGAGTTGGGCGCCATCAAGCTGCGCGCGCGCAAGGACTTCAAGCCGATCTCGCAAGACTTTTACGAGAAGATGTCGATGCGCAAGTTGTAGAGGTGCAGAGGCAAGGGAGAGAGGGTAACGGATACGCACACGGACATGGGCACTGCCATTTTGCTTTATTCTTCTTGTTTGGTTCTTGCATACTAGTCTCATTCACGTACATCTATCTAGTCGATTCAACATCAGCATAACTTGGTAAACAAAGATTGTTGTTCAACTCACTTGGAATTTACGTCATCCACGGATCAAACTATACTTAGTGGGCGGACATTCCTTGGCCGCGCAACAGAAGTTCAACAGAATAACCCGAGTGAACAGTCAATGGGGATTCCAGTTTGTCGGCGTCGCTTTCCTGTCGAGCTTTGCAACCACAGGGTTTACGAGAGCGCACGCGCAGATAGAGGAATAAAGACAGCTTGTTGCGAAGAGGGGAAAGGGTACTATACATGCCCAAAGACGAACTTTAGCTGCTCACGTCACTCACACATTCCCATCCACCTTTCAGGTTCTCCTTCCAGAGTGTGACCTTCCCGTCTCCGCAGCTGACAGCGAGCACGTTCCCGGCGAGGCTCCACGAGACGCGCCACACCACGTCCGGGAATTTGCCTGGCGTAGCACCGGCGCCTGGGGCCGCACTTACGGACGGGTCTAGTGCCGTCTTGACCCACGGCGCCGTCGGTGTGTCTTTTGTCCACACTAGCACGGTTTTGTCCTGTGGGCTGGCATTAGCACACGAACCACTCGACATACAAGCTCCCGGTGGAACGGGAAAGATGGCCTACCTGGGACGCTGTCGCGATATACGAACGCGGCAGCCCAATGTTCGGTGCCCAAGCGACGTCGCGGACCCAGTCAGTGTGGCCCTCCAGCACGTCCTCCTCTACCCAGGCCTGTGTCTCCTCAGAGAAGCCCCATATTTTGACGATGTTGTCGCACCCTGCGCTCGCAAACCGCTTTATGGGCGCAGAGCGGGCACCGCCTGCATTGGACACCGCCAGCAGCGAACCAGCTCGAGCGGCGGGCGCCCACGACACTGCATTACACCCAATGGCATGGGCCTCGAACACATCCGCGCCCCATTGACCATCATCTGGGCAATTGGCTCGGTCAGATTCGGAAAGGGAGGAATAGTCTGCACCGAGGGCAGCGAGAAAGAAAGGGTACCCGCACCTTTGAAAGTGAGGACGGAGATCTTGCCGTCCGAAGAGGCGCAAGCGAGGATGGCCCCGAGCTCATGGGGGGCCCAGGACACCGAGTTGACTAGGATGACAAATCTTCGTATCAGCAGAATAGCAGGGGTGAGAGGAGGAAGGAACGCACCGGACGCGGTATGCAGCGAGTGCTCTTTGATTTTGGCCCATCCCGTGTTGGCTGGCTGCTGCTCCTTCCAAATGATAACCTTGCCATCATACGAGCACGACGCGAGGATATGTCCGAATTTTGGGTGTGCCCAGGCAACCTGCCACACGGGGCCAGTATGTCTGCCGGGCGGGTCGGATGAGCACACGGGAAGGGAAGAGGCGAGAAGGAAAGTGGGTTGCCCTTTAAGTGTCTGGCCGGCGCCGCGCTGGGGTTCGTCATCTACTACGTCGAATACTTTGACGGTACGGTCGGAGGAGCATGTTGCAAGGCGCTTGCCGTAGTAATCCAGCTGCGCGTCGTGCTAGGCCAGTGTCATTTTTCAGTAATGACGTGAAATGTTGGGCGCATACGATCATGTCTTCATGGGCCGTTTCGATCGGTATTGGGTCTGAGGGTGCCTGAAAAGAAGGGTATGAGATTATTGCTGAGGCTAACGTTCAACTTTCAACGACGACGGACCATGGCGGGACGCGTTCAAGTTAATCAAGTCAAGTTGCGAAGCCGTTTGAGTTGTCGTGTCCAGTGACATCACAACGTGACATCCGTGACAAGTTCAGCACCTCTGTTCATTTATTGCTTGGTATCGCTAGTGGTCCATGTACGTGTGATAGGATGAGATAGTATGTGATGCAGGGATCGCCGGAGATATAGTGTGACATTAGAGACTATGTGCGAGTGCAAAACAGCGGGGGGACGTGCGGGGAAAGCGTGTAAGCGGCGCTGAACACTTTAGCTACGAAACGGAGAGCAAAGTGAAGCAGAACGATAACAACGACGGTGCACGACAGACGTAGCGGATGACAGCTGTAATGCAAGTTCTAGTTGGGTGGAGCGAACAGTATGGCACGGAATAAAAGCGACTGTCATAAACATGGACGAAAATTGCGAAGAACATGTAGATGTGATGGATACATGCGTTTCGGAACTGAAGTGTTGTGTTGATCAACGGACATTGTACATTCATTGAGGGCTAGTCAAGGGGAGATTGCAGGTTATATTGACAAATAAACAGACGCGTCGAGATTGACTGACCATGGAGGCCAAGAGGCTATGACTGATCCCGCAGCCCGCCCTCCTCCATAATGTCGATCGCGTCCGGGTCGATGCCGGCAGCAATTGCACGCTCGCGCTGAGCACGGATGAGCGCCTTGAGCGAAGGAAGCTCTTCGGCAAGGTTTACTTGTGTGTTTTCCGGCCACCGCTCAAGGGCCCACGAACGCACGTAGGTGCTTGCCTAAGTCCATCCAAATAAGTCAAAGCGACACGGCAGGGATAAGCGGCGGTCACTGTACCTTCATGAACTTCTTCGCCGCATATTTCTTAAAGAATGATGGATGCCGGACTGGTTTTAAGATGTAATTGATCATCAAGTTGGCGGTCGGAATAATTGCACTCTCTGCATAGGACGAATAATGTGCCAAGTTTGGTGTCTAGGAGGGGAAAGCGTCATTCCAATAACGTAACGAAAGTATATCACTAAGCGACATACCCACTCCTCTTTCCCGAGCACGAAGCGAGCTAACCACATTGATGCCGCCGCCAGTAGAGATGGTGGGGCGGCGATGAGTCTCCATTCTACACACTCGATCTCCAAGAAATACTTGGCAACCGTACGCGCTTGGACATTGTACTCATCGGCCTTGCTGACCCGACGAAGAAAGTGGATTGGGTTTGGGTAGTTCATATTCCACTCAATCGTCTTAAGGATATATTTCTCTGCCTGAAGGATCTCGGCTTCCGTGTATGACGAGTCGGCACAGTAAAGAAAGTTGACTGCAGAGGGTGCCACGATTTCTTCTACCTTAGCGGCGAGAAACATACACGTTATGCCGACTAGCTGTAGCTTGGCAAGAGACACAACACGCGCAGAGAGAAAGCGGTCAATAATGTTTACAGCAAGGTAGAGCGTCTCAGGGAGAAGGCGGAAGCGCGTGTGCACTTGGATCAACCAATCGGTAAGGATTCCACGCATCTTCCACGCCAGGTCCTTTTGACTGTCCATATAGTTCGGGTTAGGGAGGGTGGTTTGCTATCATGCAATTCACATGAGTGAATGGGCACCAGGGAAAGACCAGAGAAGCGTACCTCGATGACCTTGAGGTAGTCAAATATCTCATTGACATACTCGCTGACCATCATAGGGTCATCGGCATCCTCAGCATCCAAGTCTTCCCAGTCGGGGCCATTAGGATCCGCCTCTGCCTCGCGCTCAATATCCAGGAGGTGCTTTTGTAACTCCCTTTCTGCAATGTCGCAGATCCGATCTCCTGCCTCGACGTGTTCCTTGACGTCCTCTTTGGGTTCCTCGGGAGCCTCGGACGACGTTCGCCTCTTTTTGAACACGCGATTTGCCTCGACCTCCATCTCGTCCTGTTCTCGCCCCTCCTGGACAACCAAAGCCTGCCGTCCCGTGATGACCAAAGATGTAGGTTTACGAGTATGACCGTTTACACGGGGTAGAGGAGCATGGAGATCGGGAGGGTCGATTGCCATGGCGTCGACATGAAGAGTTGGTTGTTGTTCTTCCTTCGTAGGGGGTAAAACATGGTTCGCCGCAGCCGACGCACGAGTAGTTCGTTTAGGAGGAGCAGGGTGCGGAGCAGCAACAGCAACAACCGAGCGAAGCGTCTGACGAGACGGGGGAAGAACCGTCGTGGCAGCAGGTTTGGACTTAATGACCACACCCGCGAACTTGCTTGAGGGAGGGGGAACCGCTGATGCACCTTCTTTTGCCTTTCCCTTGTCTGCCAGTGCAGCACGAGGCTTCAATTTGTTGACGGTGACTTCGCCCAAGGTGGAACGCTTGCGTTTGCCTTGGGCAGCAGGGTCGTCCAGCTGGGTGTCTTTGGCAACAATCTTTGTGCGAGTGGACACGGTGGGAGCTGCAAGGCGGGAAGGGACACCAGACTGAGTGGTAGGATTCGATGACGAGGGAGGTTTTGAGCGAGTGACAATGCGAGAACGCGGGTTAGCATTCGCGTTTTCGTCTTTGAGGACCGTTGTTCGTGTCGTTCTTGTTACACGGCGTGTCTGAACATCAAGCATCTGTTAGAAAACAGCAAAAGAGATTGAAAATGAGAGGCCCACAGGTATGTTCGAAGCCATGAAAGGATATTAAATAAAGGACGAGACTGCTTTGGTTGGCCAACGACAAACTGTTAAAGTGGACGAGCGCTTGCGACCTTTCCGGTTTTGGGGTCGCCGCCCTTCAACCTCAACAAACAGCCACAAACAAATAAACGCGCTCGCGTCGAAGCACGTGGCCACCTTAGATAAGATAAGATAATCGCATAATATCATGTGAAAAGCATCAAACGGTCGTCGACGACGTCGCGGCGGTCGTCGTTCTCAATGGCCACAAAGTCGTTATCACGACAAAATGCGTTTGCTATTCTTTCTCTTTTTCTTCTCCTTCGCAGCCGTATCATCACCGGTCCTAGGGACCTGTTTCGTACACTGAGTCGAGTCCGACTTAGCAGAAACTCGAGTCCGCCTGAGCTTGCTCAGGCATTACAGCAACTTTACATAGACGAGCCAGACGGGACAAGAAAATTGCTCGTCCCATTTCGAAACAAGATCTCAAAGGTACGCCAAAATCATCACTGCACCTCGGTGGCCTACTACTTACACTGCCACTGTGCCACCAGGTCCCTATACATCCCACCCCAGACTCTCTCTTCTTATCGCACAAGCCCCATTTCCCGCTCCTCCCTCAATCTGTGCAGAACAAGCCCAATGTCGACCGTGCATTCCTCCGCCAGCTTTTGGCCATCCTGCGCATCACTTGTCCTTCATATCGTTCACCCGAAGTTGGCACTGTCCTCCTCCACAATACCTTCCTTGTTCTGCGCACCGTCCTTAGTATAGGTGTTGCCAAGTTAGATGGCAAGATTGTCAAGGCTTTAGTCCGTATACTTTTTTTCTCGTCTGTGTAAGCATGCCGATATCAAGATGCAGGTCAGTGCGGATGGCCGTGGCTTCCTCCGCGGCCTCGGGCTGTGGTTCCTGCTAGCAATCCCTAGCACGTACACTAATTCTATGGTGCTTTCCCTCGAGTGCATGCACCTTTTCACGCGCTCAGATTCTCTCTAGATCAGGCACCTTCAATCTCGTCTTTCTCTCCGTCTTCGTACGCGTCTGACCCGCTACACGCACGATCTCTACCTCTCCTCAGATCCTCACTTGCGCTATTATCGCATTTCTGGGCAAGGTGGTATTGACGGTGTCGACCAATATATCACAGCAGACATCGCTAGTTGGGCAGACAGTCTCTCTGGCTTATAGTTCGTCTTTCTTCGTTTCTTCTCCCTACTCCCCCCACATGGATTATCCAGCGGAAACATCCTCAAGCCTCTCCTCGACCTTATCTTGTTTACCTCGCAACTGTCGCGTACCCTTGGAGCAAAGGGCACGGCTGCACTTTTCCTCAACTACTACATCACCGCACGAATTTTACGCGCTGTCACCCCGGCTTTCGGTAGGCTTGCAGCTGTTGAAGCCCGGTTAGAAGGTGAGTATAGAGCCGGTGTGGCCCGGGTAGGGAGAGAGGCGGAAGAGGTTGCGTGAGTGCAGTCCCGCCCCGTCAATCGGAATACACTCATTTTCCCTCAGATTTTACGACGGTGGAAACCGCGAGCGAGAAATCCTTTGGAGAGCATACTTACGCCTGATCAAGCATGTCAACTCTATCTTCAAGGCATGTATTACCTCTACTTGCATTGGATGCGAGCGCGTCATTCTCTACAGATTCGCATCGCCTATGAGTGGACGGAAGACTACGTGATAAAGTATCTCTGGTCAGCCGCAGGCTATTGTCTCATTTCCATCCCCGTCCTTTTCACACGCCATCATTCTGTCGGCGTGCAAGCAGGCCCACAAATAGCCTTGACGGAGCCCAATAACGCGGTGGCCAACCGTACAGAGAGTGCGCAATCGCTATCACTATATCTCGCTGAATGGCTATAACTTCTACGCTTCAGATTATATCTCTTCTCGTCGCTTACTTCTCTCTCTCGCTGACGCCGGCGGGCGTCTGATGTACGCCTATAAGGACATTCTTGAGCTGGCCGGCCTCACGGCACGCCTCTACGGGCTTCTCTCCTCCCTTCACAGTCTTCCTCCCCTTCCTATGTCGGCTTCAGTGGACAGTGATACTCCGCATATCACCCTGGACAATGTGGACGTCTCTATTCCGGCTTCTGGCACACACGAGGCCCCGCTGATCAGGGCCTTGACTCTGACGCTCTGCGTAGGGGAGCATCTTATGATCACGGGCTCAAATGGTGTCGGTAAGACTGCTGTAGCGCGCGTGCTTTCTGGGCTATGGGCCCCAGGAAATGCGGGAAATGTGCATCGGCCGAGGCGGGGAGAAGTGTTCGTGGTACCCCAACGTGCATATATGGTGACTGGCTCTCTGCTCGACCAGTACGTTTCGCGCATTCACCCTCATTTGCTACTGACTGGTGAGGATTGTAAAGGATAATTTATCCGCACACATACCCACAATTTGTGCAGTCAGGAAGAACCAGGGAAGAATTGATGGTGATCCTCGAGGCCGTACATCTGGCATATTTACCCACGAGAGAGGGAGGCTGGGAGACTCGGAAAGAGTGGAGAGATGTGTTGAGCGGAGGTGAGAAGCAGCGGGTGGGTGAATTCCGTGGTACGTTGTGTACCATCTGACAATATATGTGTGAACAGATGGCAATGGCGAGGGTGTTTTATCATAGGCCCAAGTTTGCCATTCTCGACGGTCAGTGATACTCATAGCCTCTCAGTTACACGTAGTTCCTGACTGTTGGAGGCGACTGCAGAATGCACGAGTGCTGTGTCAAGCGATGTCGAAGGGCAGATGTATGAGCACGCCAAAGCCCTCGGCATCACACTCATTACGATATCTGTTCGGTATAGTTTCCATCGCAGTCTGCTTTAATTCGATTTTCATGCGTGTTGCTTCCCAGCCCATCACTAGCAAGGTACCACACTCAACTTGTCACACTGTCGGGCGATGGAACAGGCAGCTGGACACTTGCCCGTATTGGCACAGCCGAAGCACGAATGGGTATTGACCGCGAGATTGGGATGTTGGAGAGTAAGTTGAAGGAGGTTGGTCGATGGGAATGTCGAGTCAAAGAGCTTGAGGGTTTGCTGGGTCCGGAGGGTGCTGCTGCCATACAGTAGGAGGTGGTGTTGTGTATGTGATGTGATGTCACGTCACATGGATTTAGGCGGACCGGATCGGACCGAGGAATGACGGGTTCTGGGTCTGCGCATCGCTTTGGCACTTTGATTAAAGCAACAAGCAGACAATGTCTGGTCCCAGCCCGAGTCCGAACCCAAACGTGATCAACACCCAACGCGCTATCCCAGATGATACAGGCACTCGCCGCCCTAACCGCTCTACAAAGGTCTCCGGAAAGCTCAAGGTCCTCCCAGAACAGCCAGAGCCTGGTCCCGTCCCCACAAAGCGTGCACTCCTCGCCCCCGCCCAAGGTGGCGACGGCTCGAATGCTACGGGAGACAGCGATGACGATGATGGAGATGGAGATGGCGGTGCAGACGAAGACGAGACAGAGGACGTTGAAGTACGTTTCCTCATCCGCACCTTTTCTCTAATGCTGAGCAAATGCGTTGACCCTGCATCAACTCCCCAACCCAACCCCCTTGTCGCACACCGCTGGGGATCAAAAATAGGCCTATAACCAGATTGCGCGGATGCCCGCGGGAACCGCGCGTCGCGATGCGCTGCGTCTCACGAAGAAGAAGGCAAAGTCCCTTCCGCGCGTGACGGCCTACGCGACCGCCGGGTAAGCACGACATGCCTACGCTTGTCTCTCTTTATTCAGTGTATCTTGCTGATGGGCTGACGGTGTTCTCACCCGCGCGTTCTGTAATTTCGCTCCGCCTCGCTCGCAGGTCTTACCGCTTCGGTGACCTCATGAAGTTCTTCAACGCCCGCCGTACTGCGTATCACACCAACCCGCGCCAGATCGACGATGTCATATATACCACGTACTCGTACGGCCCTTCGGACCCCCCTCCCGCCGCCCTGGATGAAAACAGTGCGCCGTCAGGCGGTGGTCGACTTAGTAGTGGTGGTGGTGGCGGCGGCGGCGGACGTGGCGTACGACGGCGCACGGCGTCCGTCAAGTGGCGCAGCTCGGGCTCAGAGGGCGAAGCGACTACTGCCACAGCTGTCGAGTCACCTGACCTTCCGGTAGCCAACGCTGAGCCAACGGCCACGGGTGACTTGCTCGGCGTCCCTGAACTCGCCGCGGCTGACGTGATGATGCTGGCCGCACCACCGACGACGATACCGAAGCGCAAGGGGAGCAAGTGGGAAACGGCGGCGACGGGCGAGGCTGAGATTTTCTTGTTCTTGTATGGAACCGTGGTCATTTGGGGCATGACGGAACAGCAGGAGAAGCGCTTTCTCTCCTCGTTGTAAGTAATTACCCTGTCCGCCCATGTTCTTGGCCGTATCGGTCTAGCCGACCCCTTGTACAGGAAACGATTCGAGGTAGAGAAGCTCGGTATGTTCCCTCGGTTGCACACATTCGCGTTATCCCTTCTTAACTGCGGCTCTGCAGCCTCGCAGGACATTGAGATGGAAGATCTCAACTTTTACTACGCAAATTATAGTAGAATCTACAACGACGTGATCACGTTGCGCAAAGGTTCAAGTTACATGTGAGGAATTTCGCTGCCTTGCTACATCAAACAACTCGTTCAAGTAATGTTTACCTCCCAGGACGAAATTGTCGTTATCGCATGCACTCTCGCAGTCCGTAAAGATATCTCTTGTTAGCGTTTTCTTCTCCTGCCTTGCGCGCGTTCTCCTTTCCATCTAATATTGGCCGTTTGAAGTTCGAAGAATTGATCTCGGCTACCATAGAAGAGACGAAAGAGTATCCCGAGATTATCAGCGAGACTGGTAAAATTGGTCTCCCTCACAAAGGTCTGTCTGGTCGTTCTCCCCTAAGTCCACATCGAGTTCGGAGCTTTGTGGCCGTCCATCCTTATTGTCTTCCCTCAGAGATCATGCGCAAGATGGGAGCGGTATTCCTTCTCCGAGCCAACATCGCGGCTGTCGGCTCTGTATTGGATTCACCTGAAGTGTTCTGGGTAAGTCAAGTGTCTATTCCGGCGCGATCAACCAAGCCGAGATGCGCACCGCTAATGACTTGTGTGCACGTGTACCTACTTCCAGTCCTACCCTGACCTACGACCGCTTTACGATGCAGCGCGAAGTTATCTCGAGATCCCACAGCGCATTAACCTGCTCAATACTCGCGTCGAGGTGCTGCAAGACATGCTGCAGCTCTTGAAAGAGTCCGTGTCTAGCCGACATTCCGAACGCCTCGAGCAGATTGTTATCGTGCTCATCGCGATAGAAATCAGTACGTTTTTCTACCTACCCTTTTTCATCCACTCCCATCTGACCTCAACATGAAGTCCTCGGGATCATTACTATCGTCGTCGACCTTTTTGCATGACTTGATTGATACCCTAAGCAGATGGTCTCTCCCTCGTTGCATACATTCATCTTCATCGTTCTTCTATATTCATTGTTCACGCATTCATCTGATACTCTATCGTAGTATATCCAGAATTGGGGTATACACAGCCTGATCATACAAAAGATTCGCCGACAGTGTACTATCACATTAACTTGTGCGCGGCTCGCGTGCATTCCCACTCGTCCGGGTACCGCGCTCCTTCTTGTCCCTCCTCTCAACCCTCTCCCCCTTTTCCGGCCCCGCAGCACCCTTCTCCTTTGTCACGCGGAAGCACAAGAACTCGATACCGGTTTTCCGGCGTGTCTCGCTTAGAGTGCGTTTCACGCCGTCAAGATTGCTCTGCAAGTTCTCGTCGCCCGGACGACGCGCGTACGCCTGCGAAATCTTGGTGTACAAGTCAGAGAGCATCTTGGCCGTGTTGGACGTGACGTAGCGTGAGAGCGTCTGGTGCATGAACTCAATCTCCAGCGTAGCCTGCCGAGGTAGGGGGTCAGTCGTGGATTTAGCGCGTCAACTCAAAACGCCCGATCTTGTCGCACACACGGGCAGAGATGCCCTAAGAGAGCAAAGAAGAAAAAAAAAGGGGGGGTGGGAGTTGGGGAGTTGGGGAAGGGATTTGAAAATAAAAACTCACGCGGAGCATGCCCCCCATACCAAAGCGCTTGACCTGCTTGAAACACCGGAGGGCCTCCTCAACCAAACTCTCAACGAGCGTGTTGAGCGTCCGGTCGAGGAGTGGCGGGGCTACTTCGCTGAGTTGCGCGTGCACGCCGACGAGGTACATCAGCGTCTCAAACATGTACGGCCGGATCTCTGTTCCAGCAACAATCAATTATTCATTTCATTTAAAAAAAAAAAAAAAAAAGAATGTGCGCAGCGTCAGTGCGCGAAGGAAAGAAGCGCGGACTATCTTGCAAGGGCAAGCGCCCAGGGGAGGAACGATTGAGATGGCGGAGCTCACTCACCTGTGGGCTGCGGGGTCTCGTACCAGTCCATTTCCGGATCTAGAATCCCGCCGCGTAGCTTGCCAGTCGCGACGGCGACTTTTGGATTGAGAAAGTTCTCAAAGAGCTTTTTGTCGAGTCGTTCGGCGATGGTCATTACGGTCTAAGCGGTTAGAATAAAAATAATAAGTTGCTGATTGGCGAGCGGAAATAATTCGCAGGGTAGGAGCGACGATTTCATCATCTCGGCCCTCCTTTGCTCACCGCTTTGTCCTCATCTATGGTGGTGTTGAATGTGCTCTCCAGCTGGGTGATCATGCTAGGAATGAGCCCTCGCTTGAGGTATACGAAATTAGAGATGACGAGGAGTGTGCGTGTATCCTCAAATAGTTCAGCAGTTAATGTGCTGCTCGGATAGAAGCAAACATAGCTTACTACGTCTGACGTGTCGAGCGGACCCAGTGGCTGTAATCTTCTTGTGGTGCTTACATCGACACCAAGGAATTTCTCTGCGTCAGTAAGGGGCGAGCCTTCCACCGCCAGGTAAATAAGCCCGTCCAAAAATGCATAGGTAGCCTCCAAAAACGCCTTGAAGATCTTGATCACAAATTCGTTGGGGATAGGACGCCTTCCGAGCCGAGAGGAGGATGACGAAGCCTCTGTACTGCTGGCAAATTTAAAGGCCCAAGTAGTCACCTGCCGTTGGAAAAATTGAAAATCAGACAGATATTCGGTCGTATAAGGCTCCGATGAAGACAGGGACCAAGTTTCCAAGTAATGGAAGGACTGTGCATCTATACTAAGGATTAGAAGGGATGAAACTCGAGGACACACCCAATACCCGCGTGAACATACCTCTATCCCAGGCTTTGACCAACACGTCTTCAAAACCCCATTTTGCGCTCTCCAACAAACCTTTTAAGCTTGAGCTCATTTCTCCCGATATTTCCATGGAGTTTATTTCGTTGACATTATCTTGGATCTCGGTCAGGATCTTCATAAGGTAGTGTGCCGTAGTGAGAGAATTCGAGTCATTAGGTAAGAAGGCAGGACCTCCCTCTGTCGGCGTCGGCGTCATCACCGCCATATCCGAGAGGACGAAGAATTCGGAGAGGAGAGATACGTAAAGTTCAATGATGTCGAGAGCCATTGTCCGGACTTGTGAAGGACTTCGCCGTGAACTGGCGGGGGGGTTGTTCTATGTCGCCATGGCCGAAAAGTCAGTAGACTGTCATCTTTGAAAGGCGGCGGGGGACATACCTTCTTGTATTTGCCGTCAAGGAAACCTTTCGCAATTTTCCAAAAGTTCGGAAGGGCCGACATCATTATTTCTGAAACATTCTTCACCAAGTCAAACATGGCATTCCAAACCTCATGGCCACCGGACTGCTCTGAAAGGAAAAAAAAACGACGTGAGATCCGGCAGAATGGACGGAGGCGGAGGCAAAGAACGGCATACGCAGGACTTGATCATGCTTTCCCACTTTCAGCGCGCTGATGCACATTCCCAACTGAGCAGCAAGGAGTGACTCAAGGGACTTGGACCCTTGAGGAGGTGCCGTGCTTGCGTCTCGCTTACCTGAACAACATAATCAGCAATGGAGAAGCCAATTATTATTCTGCAGGAGACATGCGTTGGACAACAGCAACAGCCGTCTGGTAGGACTTCTTCATCTGTTCAAGGATGAACCTGTGCTGGGCATCAAAGTATGTCCACACTGGATCTTCCGGCATATTGAGCTCCAAGAGAATTCTAGACCACGTTCAGCCCGAAGCCCTTGACAACACGGATGAAAAGGTGACCGACTCGATGGTTTTCTCCTGATCCTCAATGGAGCGCCCTGGTTCTTGTAGCTGACTGACCAGCAGAGTGCGCATCTCACTCATCGCCTTCTCGACTGTGCTCCACACTTTGTCGAGAATCCGCTTTTGCTGCTGTTCAGCAATAATAGCACTCTGACTGTCTTTCGGGGCACTGATTGGAAGGAGCTGCCCCGCGCGGGACTCCATCATGAATTTCCCTTTCTTGTAATCTCGCAATGCCGCCTCGTAGCGGCCCTATATTATGGTCGGGCGGAGGAGATACGGAAAGAAAGGTACAACGCACAGCTTCAACGGACTCCATCAGAGACGCCGGAAGGTTGAAGAAGAATTTGGATCGCTCAAATACTCCAAGAGTCGTCCTCAGTTTGTGCGCTTTGTTTGCATTCTCGAGAACAGGTAAGAATACCTGGTCAGCTTTCCCCGCCGCCTCTGTGTGCGGTTGTTGAGCACGATGAAAGATAAAATGATGTCACATACGCTTTAACTGGTCCTTCAGGGGCCTCGACGCATAGTCACTGGATTCTGAGAGCAGCCCCTCACGCATTTCGGCATGCAAAGCTGGGCATACATGCTGTGAATATGTAGGGGCGAGTGATGTTCTTTGTAATTTCCTCACCATCAGTAGATGCTTTGACAGCCACGAACTTATCGAAATTGTCTTCAACCAGAACTCGAATTGCCTCTGAGCGTGAATCAATAGAGGCCCGCAGATGTGCAATTCCTGCAGCCAAGTCCTGGTACGTAGCATTCGGGTGTACCGCGGAGAGGAAAGCTTTTGGATCGAAAGACTTGGAAGAGATGAGGATAGCGGCACCTATTCCGTCGTTGTTCAGGTAAGGTAAGCATGGCGCTGATATATGCGAGGTGTAAACGAACGGGATTCCATATCCATATCTTTCACACTGCGGTCGGAAGGACGCCCTCAGTTTTACTATGTCATTAACTGACGCATGCACGCACTCGACGAACGCCCCGAGGCCCAATGGGTCACTATCTTCTACACTCCCAGCTGGGCCAGCCAGCTGCCCAGCAAGTGAGTCCTCATGATCTACATCTTCCCATTTCCTATTATCGAGGGCCATTCAGCCCGAATACAGCAGCAACCGCTCGGTCTCTGTACTCACGTGGGAGCTAATGAAGATATTCTATACGCCTTGAGTAAAGACGCTTCGTCAATGGAAAAATTTGGCCAACTCATAGTCACAGGGACCCGGGTATGGGCGCGTTGAGCGGTGGTATTTCGGTTTCTGATACGTTGGGCAAGTCCAAAGCAACCTACAAAGTTGTCGCAGTGAGCCTCGTATCGTATCCGAGTCGAGGTTGGACCGGCCCGGGTGGCATCGATCACGACCGTTGGACGTCACAGCAAGTGCCAGTGCCAGTCTTCGCTTGCCCTTGCCCTTGTGCCCCTCCTTCCTAACCTCCGTTACTCTCTATAGAACCTCGGGGTGACCCGTAATTACCCCCGATGACATACCAGGAAGCCCCCGACAGCTAGCGGCTGTAGCTCAACTCCCCATGAGTCTCCGACATCCGTGTTTGTCCTTTGTCGACGACTGTCAAAATTTCCGCTACTTTTTGGTGCTAATCTGGCGGCGCTGATCTCTCATTCTCCTCCTTGCTTCTATCAACCGCGGATATTGGGGCACGCATTTCGGCAGATCTGTCGCGGTGTAAAGGTTGACTATACTCGGTTATGACTCTCGTCTTGTCCTCTCGACTCCGACAGGTGCCCTCCCCTTGTTACTCTGTCGGAGGAATGATGATTTGGGGAGTTGCTGGATATCCGCCTTTCCCGTGCTGTCATACGGTATCTGCCTTTTCGGGAGAGAAGACCGCGTTTAACGAACCAGGGTGATAATTACTGCTGGTGTCAGGGCATACTACACTTATAGCCTTTAGGTGCCCGGCTTTAGCCAGACTCGTTGAGCTGCGGGCTGCATCCCATGTGGTGAACTCCCGTCGACCTCCCGATGTGTCACTGCCTCTATTGCGTATAACTGTTGCATGCCACTTCTTTCCTGGAGCGGGTTCAGCCTATCACCGATGTGGCGACGAAGCATACAGCTCAGTGGCACAGGCTTCGCATCCATGGCTTGGCAGGTGCAAAGCGCGTGTGGCGCAGCATCCTTCGTTTGCATAATCCCGTGCCTACTGTACCTAAGCTCAGAGAAAACACCCAGAATCATAAATGGACTTGGGATGGTTCTCGCGCGTAGATCGGACAACCATATTTGAATTTATTCCGCAGGAAGAAGCACGTGTTGAGTGGCGGAGGAGGCTAACCAATTCAAGGGACCATTTGTCACTGGCCCAATGGTCTCGAGCTCCTAACGTGCGCCCTGTTCGTAACTTGGTGCTGTGCTACCTTGACGCCGCCGTAGCAAGGATAAGTTGCCGATTTTGGCTCCGGCATTTCCATTTGGTGGTGCGGTGGCAAATCATTTCCGTGATAGTTTATGCGACACCATATATCTCCGTGCGATGCCAGTGGCTGGCGTGGCGAAGGGCGAAGGACTGAGGTGAGCTGACTAGTCGCTAGTGTTTTTTTCGGCACCGTCCCCCTTTTCTCGCTCTCTGTTTATCCGTCCATGCCCGAAACCCGCGCAGGTTTACAGTACACCGACAGACTCGACTTGTCTCCAAAAGCCGAGGATTTGAGGCGGATTCTCTATCGATTTACATTTACGTTCGGCCATGCCGTACAGCAACATCTGCTTTTGAACTTGAACCTATTAATGCTTATCCTTTCTGAAAATAGCCGTCACTTTTATCATACAGTAATTCGCTGTAATAAGTTACGCAGTACCGCTATAACGGTACGACGACGCCACCGACTTCATGCCATAAGTGTCTCACTTGTAATACCACCTCAATTACAAGTACAACTTCTGGATCATTATCTGGTACACCGAGCAACGAGCGACGTGTCCTCATTACTTGTCTGACGCGCCACAGAGGTGGTTATTCCAAGGAAGTGATTTTTCAGCAGACTTTAATGCTTCGACGCAGCCTCAACATCCACATATACACCGCGTTCCTGGACCATCAGCTGACCCGACAAGCAATTTGGCACAGACGCCAGCAAATTTACGATGAACACAACCGGGGTAATCGTAAGGCCCAACCCCTCGGCACAGGGCTACAACCCCCAAGCAATCTATTCGCCACATCAGTCTGGGATGAATCCTGTCATCCTGTCATCTGCTTGCTCCAAGCTCCGCTTGTTCCCTTGCACGACTGGCTGGCCTCTCATGTCATTGTGCACGTGGGAGGGTCATAAGGACAAACCTGGATGTCGTGTGGAGATCGGTAGCGGTTCCTTTCAGGTGGCCCTGCGACCTCAGTGGTTTGTGATAATGTTAGATATCCCTCGCTCCCTGTCATTCCGCTTTTTGTCTACTCGGTTGCGTCTAATTCATGCCCCGTGTATGTCGGAGATCTGTTAACGATAGGCAGAGACCCAACTTTGGCGCACTCCAGACTGTGGGCCTGGAGATGGTGATGAACCACGAGCATGCACCGAGGTCATGAACATCCCATTTGAGAAGGCGACCCCAACTAATCCTTACATGTTTCTTAGAGACGACATCCGTAAGTCGTATTGGAAAGAAACGGTGCAAGTCGGTGATGATGTTCGATCTGCTCCGAGGTGTCATAGTGGAATGTCAGGTGAATGCAATTCCCTATCAACATGGACAAATTCCCAGGGTGCCCTTAGAAACTCGATACCCTGTGACCATTAAGCATTTCACTCTAAATGGACTGTGGCGTGAACTAGAGGCTAGAGGGAGTTGGTGAGGAAAGAGATCCAAGAAGGATAAGGCTAGTCGCAATTTGTATAGGCACAGTCAGCTCAGCCCTGCCACCGGGTGTATCCGTGGGATGGGTGGGAGGGATTCGGACGTTCCCGAAGTATGGCGTTGCGGGACCAATTGACGCGAGTCGATCCCCCTTGACTTGTGAGACCGCATGAGCCAGTCCGAGAGGAACGGTACTGCGCCCGCCGAACAGCAAGCCAGTCCTTTTGACCAGCAGGGCTTCCTATAGTCAGTCGGCCCCTTCTCTCTTTCTACCCTTCCACACCCTCATTGAATTCTAGTTCAGTCCTAAACCTTCCAGACACTGCCACGGTAGAAGAAGTCAGGGAAAGATATAGGGCCTTGTCCGTCATCTTTCATCCAGACAAGCAACGCGAAGAGAGCACTAAAGACACCGCGTCCAAGCGGTTCCTAGAGATCCAGAAGGCATATGAAGGTATGACCGATGACACTACCCTCTTGCAATTCCATCTAACACCTTGTTTCGAAATCGGTTTTAGTGTTATCTGATCCATTTCTAAGGTATTGTCACCGTCTATCCTCCGCGTCATTTCTCTGTGACATGACTGCAGAACAGTGTACGACATTTATGGCACGCCCCCTTCTTTAACGTACAATTTTCGCACTTTCTAATCTCATTATCCTCAGGCTTTGAAGGGACACGCATGAAATGGCCGCAAGAGCATCGGTCCAAACCCCGGAATGAGGTATTCCAGAATGTTCACCGTCATTGTGGAGCTTTCTTATGGTGAAGCTAGCTGGTGAAGATCCTGGATCGCTCGAAATGGGAACACGAAGT
>QLOT01015363.1:0-16272 GCA_003313875.1 Russula aff. compacta | reverse complement strand
TCCTCCTCGTGCTACCAATTGCCGGAAGCGGTCATGCGGACATTCTTCCCAGCTTCGTCCGTTAGTGGTGGACTTTTTAAACCTGCCTGTTGCTCCCACTCATTATTTTTCGCAGGAAGAAGAAACTAAAGTAGTCTATTTATGCGCGCTGAGTGGGTGGTTGTCGGCATGCGCTGTCTAAGTGTCACTTACACTTACATGTGTACCTACGCGACGGGAGTGTTTGCTCTTCGATCCTGTAATACATACATGGCCCTTCATTGTCACGTGACAATCTAAGTCTCCAACCCCAGGTTTGGTACCAGCTCTAAACATGTTGAGTCTAACGAGGACCGTCATCTATTGTTCGAGATCCAAAAGAAGTTCATCGACCATACGTGCAGGTTAATATCATTTTGATTTCCTTCTCTTCATTGACATACTCAAGAACAGGATCTGCAAGCGGCCTTTCGCGAACCCACGTCTCCATATCACATCCCTGAGGGCTCCCAAGGACCCGCTTCTCCAAATGAGCAGCCAACAGCATTATCTGCAGCGGAAGAGGGCCGCATGTACTTTGAGGACCGTGGGTTTGATCCCTCTAGCTTTTGGGAACAGCCTATAGTCTGGGGAGATCATGACGCCTTCCAGTAAGTGATCATCTCCATCGTGCTCTCCCTCCGGTACAGAACGTCTCATCTTTTACCCTCTCGCTTGCTTACTAGACACGTCAATAATGTCAGATATGGTGCATATTGACCCCACTTTACGGTGTATGTCCTGGCTGACCCTCGCACTCGCGTAGTTCGCTTCTTCGAGTCCGGCCGCATACGTTGGATATCTTCCATTGGCGAAGAGCTTGGCGGGCCGGCCCAGGCCGACGCATTCCTCCGCGCGCGAGGCATTTCCTTCATTCTCAAGTCCATTGAAGTCAACTTCCGCAGGCCTGTGCAATATCCCGATACAGTGAGCTTGGATCTTACTCACCTGTCTATATATTGATTACGAATCATGAGAGCAGCTATTGATCGCCCATAAACCCGCGCCAGAGCCCGACCCAAAGCGTGCAAGCACTCAGTTCCTGCTGCACGCCCGGGCCTTCTCGTATGCGCAACGCGCGATCGTCGCAGACTCGACGAGTGTGATAACGTGGTACGACTACGACAAGCTCGCAAAGTGTGACCCCGGGGACGATTACTGGGCCCCCGTACTTGCACGTATGAAGTAAGAGGTAGAATACGATAATCAGTACACTACATTGTTTGTGTTTGCTGCGTGTCCGCACTCTGCAGTCAGTACTCACTCACCTGGTTAAAACCAGCCGCATCGAATTTCTCCGGCCCGGCCCGGCGAGGTTTTCGAATCTCGTACATTCAAGTCCAGTTCGTAACGATGGCAAAACATCGACGCTCTTCTGTTCCACCTCTCTCTTCACGCTCCTCGACATCTAGACGACGGCCTAAACATCTCCGGAATTCTGCGCTGTCGGATGTATACGAGTATCAATCCCATAAAGTCCGGAGGGCCCACATCCCACTCTCACTTGATAAAGAAGAAGCGCGTGAATATGGTGCCGACTCTGACTCTGACGCAACCCCCGGCACGCGCAAGCCGCGGCTCATCGGTGAAAGCGTAGAGAATGAGGATGTCCCTTCGGAGGATGATGAAGAACTCGATAGTGATGCTGCGTTCGAAGAGAGTGACGAGGAACGGTTTGCTGGGTTCTCTTTTCCCAAGGTGCTCTCATCCCCTACTTGCCCATATGTATGCTCAGACTCTGCGCAATCAGTCTCGCAGTAACGTCTCACGTAAAACACCGGCTGGGGACGCCTCTGATTCCTTAAAAGTCGACTACAATGATGGTGATAGTATGGCAGATTCGGAAGAGGCTGATGACTCCGGAGATTACATTAATGTCCTTGACGTCCTCGATGGCGGTGCCGATTATAACACAGAGGAGACGGACCTTGCCAGTCAAGCTCACGCCAAAGGTCAGGATACTGGATCGAGTGCCAACACTGGCGTAATGGACGAGAGGGTCTCAAAGGGAGAAGAAGAAGGAGACATAGAGGAGGAGGAGGAGCAAGATTTGATCTCGTCGGCGGACGAGGACTTCAACCCAAGTGCCCTCGAGGGCCTCGAGAAGCTCGTCTCATCTTTGGAAACATCGAGGAAACGAAAAGGGGACTGTGATCTCACAAATAATTCAATCCCACGTAAGAGAAGGTTCGTGGAAGAAAGGACGGCGATTGGAGTAGAAGGTGAATACACTGCTGTGACATCTGGTACGTCTGACTTGTATACATCCGATACATTATTCTCAATGTTTCTAGGCCAGCAGCTTCGATTAGATGATTTGCTTGCACCACTTGCTTCTCATTCGTCGGCAGTGCTCTCCCTTAAGAAGTCTGTCAAAGTCTTAGACTCCTCACGCACCCGTGGAGCCCCCCTTCCGGCCCCGCTACCCCACCGAACGCAAGACCGATTAGATAGAGAGGCGGCATACGAGCAGACAAAAGCAGAGGTTGACAGATGGAAAGAGACAATGAGGCAAATCAAAGAGGTTATTCTCATATCTCTTCATCTTACTTTCACTAATTTCTTAACTCAAAGGCTGAGCACCTCTCCTTTCCGTTACAAGCAGAACCAGTGGGAAAGGTATCCAACCTTGAACTTACGGCGAAGTTCAAGGTGAGATCCATTTAACACGCCGCGCTCAATTCTAGTCCTCCTTTGACACTTCCTCGACAGCCATCTACCGAGTTGGAAAAGGCCGTGGATCAACTTCTCAAGCGAGCTCAGATGAAAGATGAGGATCTCCAGAAGACTGAGGAACTTAAAATGAACCATCTTTCGGCTGAAGAGGTTGCCGCCCGGCGCGCAGAAATAATGAAGACTCGCGAGCTCATGTTCCGCGCCGAAATGAAGGCGAAGCGGATTGCTAAGATCAAGAGTAAAACGTACCGACGCCTAAAACGTCGGGAGAAAGAGAAACACCTCGGTGAAGAAAGTGCCTCCGAAGGACCTGAAGCCTCATTGAAGAGGGAGGCGAAGCGTGCCAAAGAGCGAGCGACTCTCAGACATAAAAGCACAGGAAAGTGGGCGAAGATGATGCGACGAAGAGGAGAGATGGACGCTGACCAACGTCAAGACATGATGGAGATGCTAGAGAGGGGGGAGAAGCTACGCAGGAAGATCCAGGGAGGCAAAGAGAGCAGCGACAGCGATGATGATGACGACGATAACGCCGATAGTTTAGCTCAGCTAAAAGCTCGGGCTTTCGATGAACTGGCCGAGCTTAAACGTGAGGACTCGGGCCCGGGCAAGGTCAAAGGGAAGAGCGTCTTCGATATGAAATTCATGCAGGATGCAGCTGCGCGCGAACGGCGAGAAGTCGATCAGAAGGTTGACGACCTGATGGAAGAGCTCCAGAATTTGGATGCGCCTGCCCTCGAAGATGAGGCTGTTGGCCCCGAGCTACCTCAGGATGATCACCCCGTCGTTATTCAGCGCACAGGTGGAAGGGTTTCCCTTCGACCAAACGGCGTAGGTAGCTTAGACCGCAACTGTAATCACGCACTGACCGTTTCACGCAGCTAACGCCGATCTTGATGCAAAGACCGGCACCTTCGGACGCGTCAAGTGCCACTCTGAAGTCTACAGACATCCATTCTCTTCCCACGACAACACCAACTATGTCGCCCGTTGACTCTCACATTCTGTCTGTTTCCCAGAGTCAGTTCACCCAGCAAACCGGCGGCGACTATAATCCCTGGCTCTCCCGTGACGGCGGATCCTCGTACACAACTCTCAAGAAAAACGAGATTGCTGTCAGCAAAGATAGCTCAAATGCTGTTAAGGGAAAGAATAAGCTCCGAAAGAGGCAAAAAGAAACCCAAGAAGCAGTCACAACAGTTCAGGATGACGCAGTCCTTGAGATCTCTCCTGCGGACTTGTTGGTGGCATCTTTCAAAGGCAGTCAGCAAGCGGAACCTGGAGACAGTAGTTCCGACGAAGACGGCGAGGTCGAGAAGCAAGAGGAAAGGCTCAAGCGAAAAGGCAAGCCTCCTGTAAGAGCGTATCGTGCGTTCGAACAAAAGGAACTTGTAACAAAGGCCTTTGCCGGGGACAATGTTGTAGAGGTCTGTGGATAGCTCGTGTCAATTTGGTGCGATTCTTGACACTGGTTAAATTTAAATTTAGGAATTTGAGGAAACTAAGCGTCGCGAGGTAGAGTCGGATGCTCCGCAGGAGGTAGACACCGCGTTGCCTGGCTGGGTAAGCCTCCTATTTCCGACTCACCTGTCTGTTAATCAGCGGAACTTTACAGGGCGCTTGGGGAGGGCAAGGAACACGAAAAACCTTACCGAAGCCTCACCTAATAAAGGAGATTGGGGGCATAAATCCTCAGTCTCGTGCTGACTTCGGCAAGGCCCATGTAATCATATCGGAAAAACGCGACAAGAAAGCGGCAAAGTACTTGACGAAGGATTTACCGTATCCGTATACCAGCAAGGCACAGTTCGAGCGTACCCTAGAGACCCCCATAGGGCGGGAATGGAATACGCGTATCGCGTCTCAACGTGCGACTTTGCCCAAGGTTACGAAAAAGGTGTGGCATCAGTTTCAGAAGTCACTTCATCGAGGCTTACGAATAATGTCTTGTTAGATGGGGGCAATTATCAGACCGCTCGAGAAACGATTCTAGTCCCTACATTATTTATCCCTCAGCGTACTCCCTGCACTTAACTTATCCACGAAATTTGAATCCGACAGCCCGCTGCTGCTCAAGAGCAAATCATTTCACTCACTAAGGAGCCACCTGCACATGTACTGGGGAAGTAGTGCTGTGGGATGGCACACGTACAGGAAGACATCAAGATAGTTATTTGGTCATAACCTAGCCTTGATTCTATCCTAACTCGCCATATGATGCAACTATATGCGAGTCGTGCCGAGCGTTACGCCTCATGGTATGGGAATAGCAACATAACCGGGGATGCTACTGACCTCTATACCTTGGAGTCAGCGGTGAGCAATGGTTTGTAGAGCGTGCATGTCTCAGCAATATCGATATGCGCCTGGGATGGTGCGTGCCCCATGCTTGACGACTGATTAGGGCGACCATCGATAAAAAGAGCTGCGTTACGGGCCCGTTGCTTGTTCCATACGCGTATACGATATTATGCGGTGTCCGTAAAATGTCTTATAGTGTAGTCTCGGTGGTTTTGCGACCCTGCTGCCAGGGAGGCATCTCCTGTACCCTACCTTGCGGGCTTTGTCTTCGCTCTTTTCTGGGCTTCCGAAATCTTGGCAGTTAGGTCACAAAAAGCAATGCCTACTGATATTTAAAACATTTGGTCGTACGAAACAGTGCATAAAGGTTCGCACTTGGGTAAGGAAGCGGCCGAGATCGGATATAGAATAAAGAGGGAGGACAAGTTGTAAATCTGTCTAAAAATGATCAAGCAATGTGTGCGTTGGAGGTAACTAACATGGATGGAGAATGTTTTGAGTCACAACGGAAACCCGTGTGTTGTTCCAGGATATGAGATATATAAGTATGGTATCAGGACGAAGCCGTGCGTAACCAAGAACACCATAGATATGATAACGGAGGGCGGGCCAATGCCGAGGTCGCTACCGGATACATCAAAGGAGCACGACCGGAGAATGATATGTAGTCATCAAATCCGGTTCAGCAGTCGATTCGCCACACATATCAAGGGTTCACTCGGTTTTGAACCTCTATGTACGATTCTGAGTCAGCTCATCAGGCTCGAGGGCTAGCTCATTAAGACATGCCTTTATCGCCCGCCGGACCACGGCTCTTTTCTTGACGTAGTGATACATGCCCACAATGTCAGGCCACATGAACGTGGGCGCGACAATAGACATGACGGGAAGAGCGATAATCCAGAAACTGGGAAATAGTTCATACAACCACGGAGACGAATGCGTGGCGAACACATACATAATGTCACTATGCCCATGATGGATAGACCACATATTTTCAAAGTTCATGCCCTAACAAAACTCAGGCTAGGTTCTTGTAGAGGAGCGGGACAAGCTTACAAAGTATCCGGTGAGCAGTGTCAGCGGCAAGAACACAATGGTACACAACGTCAAGCGGCGCCTGTATAGACGTTCAGTGAGGGGTTGGATAATTCCACAATTCGGAAGCGTACATCACCACATTCATTTCGTAGGAAGTCATCTGAAACCATAATCTTTCAGCAGTAAGCCAATAAGAACCAGGTCCCATGACATACATTGAAGGTATAGTTAATCAAGTTCTCGGCCATAGCCGAGTACATATCTAGGCTAGACATTGCATCCATGTGGTCGTACACATCAGCCTGCAAAGCGAGTACGTCAAGCCAAGCAGATTGTGAAGAGGAGGGACAAACAAGATATATCTTGGCTTTATGAGACATGTACCCAACAACTTTCTGATCCCCAGATATTGACAAGTCGAGGGATGCTGCAGTTCTATCAACATCATAGTTTCTCAAGGCATGTATCAAGGCTTTGACAGGCCCAAGAGTGCGCTTATGCAAAATTAAATCTCCAGAAAGGATGTGGACTGGAAATGTGGTATGAATCTCAGGTGGCGAATAGAAAGTAGAAATACGAACGACTCCTGACGGTTGCAATCTTCGACTTTATGAGAATCATGCGTTCGAGCACGCTAAGCCGCGCATGGTACTCATCCACGATTTCCATAGCAGCGTCGACAACTAGTCAAGATCATGTTAGACACACTGAGGGGTTCGAGAGTAAGCGACGTGCCTAGATCGAGTAGACTTTGAACGAGTAGAGATGGATCGGCTGTTGTTCGTAAGGTACTGTCGTGTTGACGAATACGTGTAGCGATTGATTCAGTCAGACCAAGGTCTGGCTTCGAGTTAGAATGATATGACCGTGCCTAAGAAACAACCCCTGGTAAGGGGAAGGAAGCAATGCGGATGAGGCAATGAGAAATTACCATCACGGAAAAGGAATATACACATAGGCTCGATATTAACATCGACGCTATCTCCCTTCTTCAGCTCATCCAAGGTCAATTTCGCGGCAGCACGCCTACGTCTACGAGCCTCCAGGGGAAAGAACAAAAGTGTAAGGAACTCAGAATATTGTGAAGGAAATGTCTCAGGTCTCATACCAGAAACGAAGCCCTGCGACCCCCTATCTCAGGGTCAACCAGCGTAGCCTTGTCAGGTTCGAATTCATCAGCCATCGGATTGAGATCATCTTCATAGCCATTCTCATATGCGTCTTCACCTGCCGTGCGAAACTTCTCATCGAGACGCTTTGGAGAGGCGGAACGCGGTGAGTTCGTGAATAGAGGGCCGGAGGGCATTGTTGCACGGCGGCCGGCGGCCGTCTCGGGGCCCTGTGACACGCAGGTAGTGGAACCAAGTGTATGACATAGGACGCGTATGAACAAATGTTTGGGATAGTAGTCAGCCTTGGAAAGCGCGTGGCCGCCCCGGTGGAGGAGGTCCTCAACAGATAGTGGGTGCATATCTTTGAAAAAGTATCAGGACCTGAGAGGATGGCCGTGCGACCGTGCATTACCATATTTTAAAGCAAGCGCACTGATGACATCCCAACTGATTCCCCCTACGTTGATCCAGCGCACTTTGACCCATGGCTCACGGGTGGGCGCATGGTCATTTTGAAGGAACTTGACGAATCCGCTGTTCGTCATGCGACCAAAGCTGCATCTGAGCGACGAGTAGTCGATGATATCGATAACGCATCTCTGGCGTACGTTTTTGTACGCGGCGAATGTGCTATGACGGTGAGGGTCGATGCCTGGTTCTGCACCCAGACGCCTATGCAAAACGATGGAATATGTGTGATGGACGGTAATGACCTTTCGGAAAGCCGCACGAAAGCGGTCTTTTGGAGAGAGCTGGGGTGCGGTAGGCATGTGGTCCGCCTTGGGACTTTCGAGACTCTTTCGTGCTTCGGCTGAATATGAGCGACGCCCATCAGTACTCGTCGAAGCCGTTGTATGACCTTGCGAGCGTGCCTCGACTATCTGAATTTCCTGGTCCGGGGAAAGTATTTCCCCCCCAGCAGCTGAGAGATCCCCGGACATAGCAGCGTGGGCGACAAAGATGAGGAGTAGAAAATTGAGTCAAGTCGCGATGTTACGTTGAATATAAACGTTGCAGCGCACGGAGACGGCGCTCGCCGCACGCATTGGATTTGAAATGATGGTTGTGTTACAGATGGGAAATTTTTAATTTGCCTGGTCGAGCTCGAGCATCGAGGCAAGAGGAAGAGGGCACAGTACCAGGAGGGGGAATGAGTGAGCGGCGTACTCAAAGGCTGACCAGAACAACAACATGTCTCAGGCCCCTCGTTGGTTCACTGCACTTGAACAAGCCGCTACTCAGAACCCGAATTCGAGCCGTAAGCGTCCCCGTTGGTAAATCATCATACGTCGTGCTCTCGTCTCAGTTGCGGTGCCATTGCAGTGTTTCAACTAGCCACCATTGATGAAGCAGGCAAGCCCCATGTTCGCTCGCTCATCCATCGTGCTTTCCTCGTGCCGCCTTCTAGCCCCGCACTGCCCCTCTTGGTCGCCTGTACCGACATTCGTACTCCGAAGATCCAGCACATAGCTCACGCAAGTGACGTCGAGCTCGTCTGGTGGATCAATGCTACCTCGGACCAATTTCGCATCTCTGGACCCGCTCGCATTTTCGCTGCGCCTGGGCATTCCAACTCTGTTCCTCCTCATGCTGCCTCAGACTGCGCGGGAATCAAAGCTCTCGAGGTCTCCGGCATCGACTGGGAGGCGAAGCGACGCGAGCTCTTCGATGCCGTAAGTGAAGAGCTGCGCGCTAGTTGGTGTCACCCAACCCCTGGAAGGCCCCTGGAGGGCGGATACGAAGCGATGAACGACTGGCCTGTCAAAGTGCCCAAGCCGAGCGAGGCAAAGACAGAAAGGGAGAAGGAGCTGGCTGGGCTTGCCCTCAGCAACTATGTTATCATCGTCATCGAGCCGTTGAATGTTGATTGGGCGCAGATGGCCTTCAAGCCGAATCGAAGGACGTTCTTTACTCGCGAGGGAGTTGACTGGAAGGAAGAGGCAGTCGTCCCGTAAACCCACATACGTGCAAGTCGATTGATGAAATCGGTATTGTAGGTTCATCCCTGGTAGAGTGCATGGCATCTTACTGACGGTCATGTGCTAATGTTCGTGTACGCAAAGACTGAAACACCCATAACCAGATTTCATGTTCTCGCCATGTATTGGTATTTGGCCTCGTTGTATTGTATTAGAGACGCTCGCCAGCTACCGCATCACGATATTCGCAACAAGTACCTCTCGATACCTGTGTCTGTGTGTGTGTTTGTTGCAAGACGCAGTGTGATAATAATTTACACCAACTGATCGAACACAAAAAGAGTACTTCGTGTTGCTATGTTTCGGTTCAAATTCGTCCTCGTTGTTCTTGTTCTATACTTTAACCTTCTTCACGTCCTGTCCATCGTCCTCTTCCCCATCTTCTTCCTCGCGATTTCGGCCACGCTTCACAGAGCTCACAGCGGTCGGGTCCTTTCCATTACCTCCAGCATCATCTGAATCATATTCGTCGTCGTCATCGTCGTCTTCCTCCTCATCGTCGTATTCCCCCTCTTGGCCCGGACCCTTCCAATTGGAATTTAGCAGCGTCGCAGATGAACAGAAAAACCGTCCACCCACTTACCGCTCCCTCAGCTAGTAGTAGCGCTGTCAGGTTTCTATTTGACGGTTTCTATTAGTCGGAAGGCTCAGCATATGGAATATCAGGGAGATATGGGATAGCGCCCACCCCATTTGGCTCTCCTTCCTCTTCGTCCCCATCCTCCTCGTCGTATTGATTTGCCTCCCCGGCATACTCGTCATCGTCCTACCACGTATCTCGTTGGCCAAGATGAGAGGAAAAGTACGAACCCATTACCGCCTACCTCGATGTCATACTCGTCACTCTCCTCAGCCTCTGCGTCTTCAGGGTCGTTGGGAACGCCATGTGGAGGGTGACTGTCCTCTTCAGTTGAAGGCATGGGTGATGACCTTACGGAATTATTGCTGTGCCTGCTTGACAACCAAGGAAATGATAGCCTCGGCCATCTGCCAAATTCAACTCCGTGACGCGCGCTCGACCGATCGACGAGAACGGAAACATCACCGACCGCTCGAACATCCAGAGAATTAACAAAGTGGCATTAGGTATGTCAATAGTGGCATATATATACTATTTCACATCGATGAGCATTGAAAGCAGATCCTAAAGACCTGACATGTCTGATGCCTCACGAATCTACAACCAACCTTTGGAACCAATTGGCTTGTTCTTACATCAATTTGGAGCCGTAGATGCGCACTATCACAGCTGCCTAAGTGGTTGCTTTTAGCTGAGTATCGGTTACGTACCTGTCCCGTCAGGGCTACCAACCCCGTACAACATTTCAGTTGGGTGGAATACAAGCGAGCCCGATCGTGGTATATACTGAGATGGGAATCCCCGGGTCGGCGACGTCGTCAGACCCGTGCCCATACTCGCGGTAGAGAGGGTGGTCGAGTGTGATATTGAATGAACAACAACGCGCTGGTTCCGCCAGTTCGAAGACGACAGGGCAGAAAGCCTGGAGGACCTTTGTCAGTATCGTAGCAGATGTTTAGGCATACGAGGGCCCAATACCCTGCAAACACTCCGCATTGTGCATGAACATCGAATGCGGCCAACCCTCCAGGGAAAACATCCCATGTCTCTACAGCTCGATCGGAGCCACGGATATCCCATAGTTTGGCTTCGCCATTCATACTAAAACAGTACCTTAGACATCATCCAGGTAGTTGCGGCGAAACTGATACTAACCTCGCTGACAAGAATTGGTTCCCAAAGTGGGGTTGCCAACGAACGTTCTGAACCCAGTTGGTGTGTTCGTTAAATGACCGCACAACGGCGTCCTCCTCTTCTAAACGCCGATCGAAGACTTTGATGACGCCATCCGCAAAGCT
Source organism: Russula aff. compacta (assembly GCA_003313875.1). Taxonomy (NCBI): domain Eukaryota; kingdom Fungi; phylum Basidiomycota; class Agaricomycetes; order Russulales; family Russulaceae; genus Russula; species Russula aff. compacta. The sequence goes on along the minus strand of QLOT01015363.1, from coordinate 5,267 downwards.
AGCGAGCAAGACGGAGGACGGGCCTCGTTCAGAGGCAATCGCCGTAACTGGGCTATCAGAGTTGGTTTCTAAATCCTGTAGATGTCTTGTGTTTTTGGTTCATGGGTGAGGTCGTATATTCACGTACGAGTAGTTGGGCCTCTGTATGGGCATCCCACACTCTGATGATGCGCGAATCACCTCCAACAAGCAAGAAACCCCCGGCTTGTTTCCAGTCCACTACCACACCGGCTCCACGACGCATGCTAATGATCTCGCTCAGCCCACGGAATGCGCTCACCATCTGAACATCAGTGCTACTTGTTGCAGGATCGTAGTTGCGGTAAAGTCGAATCATGCCGTCAGCTGAAAGTGATGTCAATGAACTACGAAAAGAACATGGAAAGTGGCACGTTACCAGAGCTTGTCAGCAACATGCCGCCAACATCTTGGTTGATGATCTGAAGCGATGTGATGGTCGCCTTCTTGGAATTACCGTTAGGAAAACGCGACAGCTGCCGACGTCGCGACCAATCCCATACACTATCATCGTACAATTTACCATCCACAACGTGCCACTCGAATCTGTACTACCGACCTGATAATGTCAGCCTCATTTGCGATAGCGACGTGTGGGTCGTATGCATGGAAGGCTATTGACAACGGCACGCTGTGGATATGCAGGGTGGTGACTGTTTTGTCCCAGGGGCGATTGGCTACGATACCATCAACGGCTGATTAGCAATACAGAAGGAGAACACAAACAAGCGATCTCTGCTTGATCCCGAGTCTCAGAGAGCACCTGTTCGTTGCGTTGATGACGCCAGGCTTGGTAATTGTACTCCAAGCTTCCTGGTTCATCAGCTTCGGCTTGCTATAGGGGTTGGGTGCTAAGCACTGGAGAGGCAAGTTTTAAGACTAGTCACTTACGCGCATCTGCGGTTCCTTGAAATATTCACAGCACCAGTCGAAGAAACAGCTCTTCAATGGCAGGATGTCACGGATGCCCACGCCCGTTCCCAGACCGAGTATAACACTGCTTCCTGCTGAGTCGCTAGAAAAGGTGCTGTCTGCTGGGCTATGAGGCACGGCACTACGTCCCCTTGTGCCATGCGCAGCTCTCCGCCGTGCACGCAGGCGCTCCATATCTTCTTCCATCAGCGCCTCCATCACATCAGAAGGCAGGAAATCTGTCGTAGGATGTGAACGATCCTCCGTCGAATGCCGAGCTGAGGCGGTTGGTGAGGCTGGAGCACTCTTTGATGATGCCTGAGCTTGCGGCGATGCAGGACGGGAATATGGGGATGCGTATTGCGCGAAATTGAGGTTTGGAGATGGAGGCCGTGAGATGCCCTGCTTTTCGAAGGAAGGAATCAAGGGCGCATGAGCATGTGAGGTGCGAAGAGGAGAAGAGCGGCCATCTTCGACAGAAGGAAATGCGATGCCTCCAGCCAAGTTCTTGAGGGCATTCGCAAAGGATGAAGTACGCTTAAGGGTATTGCTCATCCCAGATGATATCGTGCTTGTCTTGTCACTGTGGGGGACAACAGGGCGAGGTACGTTCGGTGATGAAGGACGTGTCATGGAAGTTGGGGAAGATGTAAGGGAGGACCGCCGAGACCGGGCCCCTGCGGGCGCACGCCGGGGGGGAGGAGGAGGCTGGTGGAAGGAGCTAGATTCCAGTCGAGTAAACGGAGACTCAAGAAGAAGCGCCATGATGTAGTCGACAACGGTTTGGGCATTTGTCGCCACTTCATGGTACGGATCCACTGAAAGCTCGAGCAGGACGGAAAATATTGTGAAGAACGACGACAAAATAACCCGATTTTCCTCGCGAACTTCTTCGTCCCCGAAGCTATCCAACCATTCAGAGATAGCCTGACTAGTCACGTCCTCATCACGAAATTCAGTAGTAGCACTGAGCCTCCATCTTCTGTCTTCTTCCCAGTACACCCAGGCGCAAACAGCAAAATGTCCCCGCCACTCCTTCACAAGACAGCTGATGAGGATTAAGAGCTCTTTGCGTACCATAGGACTAGCGTCTTCCTTGATAGCCAGTGCGCTTCCCGTGACGACAGCAACCTCCATTCGAAAGTGGACGCGCTCCTCTAGATGATGCATGGTTCCCGTCCCTCCTCCACCGGTCTTCGTCGGGCTTCCTGAACCAGATGCGCCCATGAAGGTCCCTAGCGCGAAGAGCACGGCAGCACGTACTTCCGGGGAATCATCTGTTAAAAGGGATATGAACTTATCCTGAGTTCCGTTGTCCACACCGAAGATCTTGATGTCATCGTTTCCGTCCCACATTTGTCCGATACATAAGGCTGACCATTGTCGTAAAAGAAAGTCTCCTTCATCCAAACGTTCGAAGCAGGAATGGAACACCTTCTCGCGCCAACACGCATTCTGACCGTGCGGGTAATCGCGCGCGATAGCTGCTAAAACAAACGCGCACATGGCCTTATGTTCTGAACCATTGGGGATAGTAAGGTGTTGAGAATCGTCATGTGCAGCAAGAATATTTGCAAAGTATTTATAACCCCCATTACTGTAGAGGTCAACTTGGCACGAGGGATCGACGGCAAGTATGCGAGACCATATGAAGATCAGGACAGGCCGCAGATCTTGACCACCTGCCTGGAGTAACTTGGAGATATATGGAAAGATTCCGATGGCAAGAGCGAGGTGGACGGCCCACGGACCAAGGTCGACGAATTGAGAGAGAAGGACAAGGGCTCTCAAACGGTGAGGCTGTGACAACAGGACCTGGAGGACGATGGGCAGCTGCTCCGGCGGCTTGCGTGGAACCAGATGGTGGTCCTTCTTCGTTGGGGTTACTGAAGATTTGAGGCTTCCGGCCGTCGGATCGTCTTCGGCCTCAGGCATGTCATTTTGAAGAGGCAATGATAAGGGCCCGCGTTTTGTCAAGGCAGAGCCTCCACGAGAAATCCATACCTCGAATGCCGTCAACTGATCTGCAAAGAAGCGACTAGGGATGTATGTATATAGCTTTTCCCCATGACCCAGTTTATCTTGTCTGGGTGTTGCGGCCTGCGCCTGCGCCTGCCTTCGAGCTCTGATGGATGCGCTACCCATAGCCATGCCAAGCATGTTCGTGTCTGTATGCTTGAGCAACTCTGGGAGCTGGCGCAAGCAGGAATCAACAGCGAGATCCCATGCCGCCCACAATGGATGTGTGTTCGTGGGAGGTAAGGAAGGGGAGGTATGCGGTGTACAGTGGTAATTCTTCATAATACGCTCAGCCAGAAGAAAATTCCTAAAAAGTGAAGCAATTAGGAGGTCCGACCGATAGAGTCGAGTGAAGAGTTCTCTTGAGAATGATGTCCACGCAATAGTGTCGGTAATAGCAGTGAATATCCAATTAAGCTCTCCAAGCGGAGTGCGTCTGTCCTTGAGGTCTCCGGGGAGTTGCATGACCATATCTGCGGTGATGTTATTCGGGAGCTGGTTGTGCATGACAAAGTAACGCAGGGCAATATCGATGGGGGATGTGAGGCATGAGGTAAAGAGATCGGCTGGGAGTTCCGGGCATGAGGGTAGTTGCTCGTTTGCAGCACATGCAGCGAGCTGGATTGACTCTGAGAAGGGCGGAGCACCGTCCTGTCGACCAGCATTCTCGCTATCACGTCTTTGAGCGTAAATATTGAAATTCAGCAACAAATTCCCAGCAGCGGAACAATCCCAGATGTATACGCAAGGAGTACCGAGCCAATGTTGCACCTCGGCCAAGGAAACGGGTATGTACTGTGTATAGTTTCTGTTGAAGCACCATAGTTCGCCACTGGCGGTTGGTTTAGGGACGCCATGGCCGTTATAGTAGAACAGGACGGTGTCCTCTTTGGCCTGCTTTCTTAATGTGGCGCAGAAACGACGCAGATCTTCGTATGAAGGGTCTAGAATTGGTTTGTAGGATAATTTCGGACTTAGACCCTCGAATTGATGCTGCAAGTTTGTTCCGATAACTTCAAGGGCCTTGTGGGAAGGCATAGTATGTGGGTCTACCCAACACTCGAGCACCGCGCACGGATTTGTCTTGACGATGTCCGGGGGATCGACGTCTATGTTCAGACATAGAACTAAAGCGGCGTTAGAGGTTTTGAGCTTTCCTGGAGAGGACCTCCAAGGAGACATTTTCGGTGCCCAAGGGGGAGAAGGTGTTGGGTTTCCGCAGGTTAGGTGACGCTTTGCGGACCAGTAAGGAATGATAGGGATTGGGTCAGGAGCAGTGGCCACTGAGCCATTTGCCCTCCCGTCGGGTTCTGAGCTGCCGGCACGACCATTGTCTGGGTTGGTCTGCGCGGATGATGGTTCTGACGGAGTAGTGTAGAAGTGCCTCCCTCCTCGTTCGGTGTCTGTATCTGAGCCACGACTCTGTCTGAAGGAGGGACCGGGACCGCCAGTGACACCTGGAAGGGAAGGAATTAGATAAACGGATCGGCTGCGGGCAGGTTACGACGTACCGTTTAAATGTCCATTTTGCGTTCCGGTGTGCATGGTTCCGACTAAGGCTAAGCCGCGGTGCAGAGGCCTGAGCGGTGGACCTGCTGCAGTGGGATGGGGGGGTTGACCTGAGCGTCTGAGTGCTGAGCCTGAGAGAGGCGGGAAGGGAAGCCGGAATCCAGATCAGATCCGGAATCCGATCCGACTGCCACGCCACGACCACGACGGCCACGGACCACGGACCACGCGGGGCCGAACACACACTCACTCTTAGAGGTCGCGTCATTCGACCTGGTCGATGGCTTCAGCTGTCGATATTCCTAATGGCACTGTTGTTGACATTCCTCTCGGTCGCGGAGTCGTTCGCTTTTGCGGTACAACCTCCTTCTCTTCAGGCAAATGGGTTGGCATTGAACTTTCCGAACCTGTCGGAAAGAACGACGGCTCTGTTCAAGGGGTCGCATACTTCTCCTGTCAGCCCAAGTATGGTGTCTTTGTGAAAGCCAGTCAGGTCAAGATTGTCGAAGTTCCACCGCCTTCTGGCAGCGTGAGCCTTTCTTCCTCGCTATCGTCCGTCGTGCTGAAACCCATACTTAGCCAAATTTGCAGCCAGTAGCTCGCTCGACCCTCGGCCATTCAAGAACCCCTAGCACTGGCCTCTCGCGCGTATCATCCTCTCGTTCCATCCCTCCTTCCCCCCGCGCCACAAGCCCCTCCAAACCTGCGCTCAGTCAGAGTACACGGGGTAACACAAGACTTGCTGCTCCATCTCCTACTAAGCGTAGTCCTATTCCGACTGCCCATCAGCAAAGTGCTTTGAAGAGGGC